>CAVNYN010196475.1:4022-20091 GCA_963692815.1 Nyctanthes arbor-tristis
CAGGCTGATCGGATTTTAACCTTGAAGATGATGAAGCACTTGGCTTCAAATGCTGCTTACGCAAGCAGTTTGTGTCGTGGTGAAAAAGATTTGTAAGCATTTATTTTCGTTTTTATTGTTTGTACTTTGCAGCACTTAATTGTAATGTTGATGCGCACGACTAATGTAAATTGGGAAATGTTTGGTATGGAAAAGGTAGTAAATGAGAATAAATAAATATGTGACGTAGAAATCTCAGTATTTATTATTATTATTATTATTATTATTATTATTATTATTATTATTATTATTATGTACATTCTATATATGTTATAAAATAAAAACATATATATAAGATAGTAGAGATTAATTTGAAACTTAATTAGTTGAGAATGTGTACATTATATATATGTAGATATTATTATTATTAAAATAAAATAAATAAAAAAGAGCCATCTATGAGTAGGATAGTGGGTTTGGCGGGAAAATTTACACATAGCCGCTATTCTATTTTAATATATATTATTTATTTTTTTTAGAAAATATTTTTACTCGAACATTCAAACCCAAGAGATAACTTTATTTTATATATATTATAATATATTATAATTACGTATATTCTATATATATTGTAAAGTAAAAACATATATAAGATAGTAGAGACTAATTTGAAACCTAACTAGTTGGGAATGTGTATATAATATGCTAATTGATTCCTTTAAAACAAATAGAGGATTCCAACGGGCTTACTCTGACCCTAATAATTTCTCTACAACCATGTTTAAAAGGATTAACTTAGATACAGTATGACTTCTGAAAATCAAGTTATACTTTTATGATATGCATAGGATGAAGAGTAAAAATATTAACGAAACACTTTTAATATGAATATACAAAACTAAAAATACAAAGCTAAAAATGAAAATAAAACTTCATATATTTTTTGAGAGAGATTAACACATGCTCAACTAATTATTATTATTATTATTATTATTATTATTATTATTATTCAAAGCCAACTATGATATTCCATCATATAAGATGGTAGCCAACGTTACCCGTTAGTCCCAACTTCGCTTGGCTAGTCTTTTTTTTTTTTTTTTTTCTCAAATAAGAACTTCAGAATGAGAGCTAAACTTACAACTGTGGCATTGCAGCCTAAAATGACCCCAAATTTTTGCAGCATTCTCACTTCATACCATCCACTCTTCACTGAGTCTTCTCAACTGCAACTTCTTTGGCAGCTTCCTCCACGGCTACGGCCGGTTCCTCGGAAGCTTCTTTGGCAGCCTCCTCCGCTGCTTTAGCAGGTATCTCTGGCGAGACACCACCTTCCTCAGCCGGAACGGCAGCTGCTGCTGCTGCATCGGTTGCCTCAGGAGTTTCTTGCTTTGTCTCCTGAACTGCAGCCTCTTTCTTCTCCTCTTTAGCTTCTTTTTCTGTGTCCTCTTCAGCAGGCTTTTCTGCTGTAACTGCTTCAGTGGCAGGCTTTTCTGGTGCATCCACTGCCTCTTGGGGAGCTTCAGCAGCACTCTTAGCTTCGGGATCAGGCTCGGCTGCTTTCTCCTCTGGCGCAGCATCACCAGTTGTTTCATTTACTTTCTCAGTGGCTGGCTCAGGTGGCGGTGGTGCTGGTGCATTTACCTCTTCTTTTGGATCCTCTGGGAGGGTGTTGACCTCTGCAGTTTTAACATTCTCTACTACTGCAGGAAATGATCCTACCTGCAGCAGGGATGAACTTTCAAAATTTTAATGCATAAAGAGTAGAAAAATATCATAGAATGAATGATATCTCATTGCATGTGACGATAACCAACAGAACTATCAACCGATTTTATATCTTAAAGTTCGAAAATTTGAATCCTTAAAACGGATTCATAGTTAAGAACCTTATAAATTCAATGCCATATGAAAATTAATCAGAAGTGTAAGAGAAGTATTTGATACCCCAACTGCAGCCATACTGTGAAATTAGAAGACTAGAAGGACAGGTGATGGGAGGTGATTAAATTTGGAGAGGAAGAGTATTGCTTGTGAGTGTGATGATGAGAATGATCAATTTGAGAGGTATTTATAGAGAGGTTAAAGCATTAACAAATGGCAAGGAGGGATGGGAACAGTGGTTGGAGCACGAAAAGATTCTCTATGTTCATGTGACTGGATACGTACGTGGCAATTTAACAGTACAATAAATCAGACTTCGTTTATACTGTGTTCATCCAGTAGACATGATCAGGGTAAATTGTTGGGAGTTAATGTAAATTCTCTGATTACGCCCGTAAGACCGTTGTTCAAGGAATTTAATTGAGATAAGAAAAATAAAAGATGAAGATAAATTTAACAGACTGTCAAAGCTTTTCACTATATGATTAAAGTCGCTACAACCATACATAATTTTCACTCGCCAAAACCCATCCCCCAAGTATTACAAGAAAAATATAACAAGCTTTATCGCATCTACCAATTTCTACCCTTTGCCCAACCAGTAAACAACACAAGAAATCTCAAGATGTTAGGTTACTATTTTTCTTCATAAGACTCTCTGACCCGACCCAAGTGACACCAAGAAAATCACCCCGAGTTTTACCACACCTAATTTTCTACCCTTCGAACAAACGACAAAGAGTTACAAGAAAACTCTCAAGGTGCTAGATTCATCAATTTCTCTCTCAACTCACTTGTGTATTAAAGAAGAAGAAAACATCTCTATTTATAGGCTTCGTTTCCTTGGAAGATAAGACAATCCTTCTATGATTTGAATTCCTTTTCCTACTAGAATTCTACTTCTTTCCCTTTCTTTTTTCTTTTCAACTTTGGATTATTTTTTGCAACAAACCCAACAGTCTCTACCTTACCAAAATAAGCTAAAATCTTTATCTTATTCAATCATGTACACAGTACTTGAGAAATTACCAAGCAAGCCTTTAACATACTTTGACAGTCTCATACTCCAACACATGAGTATAACCACTTAGAATTAACAACAAATTCCAAGCATTTTATCGGCTCAATGTCGAAATAAATCTGCTGAAATTTATGGTGCAACTCTCTCGTTGGCTTTCTAGAGAGCTCATCAGCCATCGACATTACTATAAACACACACCTTGCATCACCGCCAACCAATACTGTGTGTAAATACAACTGCTAGAAGTAACACACATCTTTTACCATGGCACCTAGCGACACACCATGATGATGTACCCACATATTTCATAGTACATCTCCACCGCCCTCACACCAAGAGAGTCGAACTGTCTAAATCCAAACAGTAGCCGAACATGCTCCACCTGGACAATGTTTTCTTACGTGATCAGACAGTCTACAATACCAATAAGTTGCAACACCCACCAGTTTCCAAGCGAACCTATTGAGAATTTTCATACCCACACTAATTCGTAAAGAACTAAACAATTTTTCCAAGTGTAACAAATTTGAAAAACCTCTTGCCAGAATAAATTGACGCCACAGTTTCTTCACAGCAAATATTCCATGAATATTTACAAGAACATTCTTGGCCAGATGAAGATACACCATGTTTCCAGTTTTCAAATCTAAATCTTCCCAATAACCATCGTTCATATTGGCTCCAACAACTTTGTCAAAACACATGGACGGTTTTCCTTCGAACGCTTTAAATCGCCCAATCAGAATCACTAAATTCCAAACTTGTTCTAACCACAAGTCAAACTTGATTCTCACCACTTCGTACACCAATTTTTCCTACACTCCACCTCAAACAAAATCTGATGCTCTGATACTACTGTTGGGAATTAATGTAAATTCCCCGATTACGCCATCAGGACTGTTGTTCAAGGAATTTAATTGAGACAAGAAAAATAAAAGACGAAAATGAATTTAACGGACTGTCAAAATTTTCACTATATGATTAAAGTCGCTACAACTATTCAAAATGTTCACTCGCCAAAACTCATCCCCCAAGTATTACAAGAAAAATATAACAAGTTTTATCGCATTTACCAATTTCTACTATTTACCCAACTAGCAAACAACATAAGAAATCTCAAGACTCTATGCTACTATTTTTCTTCACAAGACTCTTTGACCCGACCCAAGTGACACCGAGAAAATCACCCCGAGTTTTACCACACCTAATTTTTTACCCTTCGAATCAAGGAATTTAATTGAGATAAGAAAAATAAAAGACGAAAATGAATTTAACGGACTGTCAAAATTTTCACTATATGATTAAAGTCGCTACAACTATTCAAAATGTTCACTCGCCAAAACTCATCCCCCAAGTATTACAAGAAAAATATAACAAGTTTTATCGCATTTACCAATTTCTACTATTTACCCAACTAGCAAACAACATAAGAAATCTCAAGACTCTATGCTACTATTTTTCTTCACAAGACTCTTTGACCCGACCCAAGAGACACCGAGAAAATCACCCCGAGTTTTACCACACCTAATTTTTTACCCTTCGAATCAAGGAATTTAATTGAGATAAGAAAAATAAAAGACGAAAATGAATTTAACGGACTGTCAAAATTTTCACTATATGATTAAAGTCGCTACAACTATTCAAAATGTTCACTCGCCAAAACTCATCCCCCAAGTATTACAAGAAAAATATAACAAGTTTTATCGCATTTACCAATTTCTACCATTTACCCAATCAGCAAACAACACAAGAAATCTCAAGACTCTATGTTACTATTTTTCTTCACAAAACTCTTTGACCCGACCCAAGTGACACCGAGAAAATCACCCCGAGTTTTACCACACCTAATTTTTTACCCTTCGAACAAACCACAAAGAGTTACAAGAAAACTCTCAAGATGCTAGACTCACCAATTTCTCCCTCAACTCGCTTATACCACTTGTGTATAAAAGAAGAAGAAAACATCTCTATTTATAGATTTTGTTTCATTGAAAGACAAGATAATCTTTCTATGTTTTGGATTCTTTTTCCTCTTAGAATTCTATTTCTTTCCCTTTCTTTTTTCTTTTCAACTTTAAATTATTTTTTATAACAAACCCAACATAAATAACAATAACTTGGCATCTTAATTTCCTTTGTCTCTTACAACACGTATCTATCGACAGTACGGTAACACGAACGAACAAAATCCACGTGTAAAGGACAATCTTAGCAAGCCTAGTTGTAAATTTTCTAGCTTTACAGAGGAACATAATTTCATATGAGATTCAATAAACATTGTTTTGAAGGGGAAATTGCACATGGAAGGAGGCCATTTTCACATGGCCTTTGTATCTTTTCTTGATTGGCTTATTCTGTGTTTTGTGCAGTGGGGTTTGTAGGTGACTCTTATAATCATGCTTTCATGTTCCTTGAACTTCTATACTATTTAGCCATGTGTTTATATTTATTTTTTGCCACCAATTTATTTTTTTCAGAATAATGAATGATTTTATATGCATCTCTACGTGACACTATGAATAGACTTTCCTCAAATATCACCAAACAAGTCAGTGCAGTATGAAATCAATCTTAATCAAAATTTAACAAGCTGACAAGCTCGAGCCAATTTTAAAAGAGTTAGGTCATCAATCAATAATTGTAGCCTGGATTAAAAAAATTTTCTTCCTACAAAAGTAACCTAAGTACTTATTTGAGATGATTTTTATTAAGTTAAAAAAAAAGAAGCTTTTTAAGTACTATTCTTGTTCTTTTAACCGATTTAGATCATTTTGTAAAAGCATTTTCTCTGTTTTAAATAATGTGTTGATAAAGATAAGTTATTTAAATCTACTTAAATATCCAATCTTTAGTATTTGAAACTTTTCTACAAATTAAGGGACGCTTCGCTACTCGGTCAAAATCAAATGTTTAACCATTTGAAAACAAATCGCTTAATATATGCATAACGCCAATTCAAGGCCGGTGGTATAGGTGGGATCCATATCCTAAACTAAAATCCCGACCATTGAACTCTTCCATTTCATCAATATATCATCATTTCTTCAATACTCAACCGTCCTTTTTTCCCCTCAAAAGTTCGAAGGGAAATTTACAAAAATGTCTCAAATCAATATTATCAAAGGAAAAGTGTCTGCTTTTTACTTTTTAAATATAGAGTATCTATTTTATATATCTTCATTAATCGGAAAAACGTATCATTATTCACTATTATAAATACATCGAATGACAAATGCCATTCTATACATTTTGTGAATTTGAGAAGAATGATTCGAATTGTTCTCCTTTTTGAGAACTTATTGTTTTTTTTTTCAAGTTTGTTTTTTTTGTCAAGATATAAGTAATATTTGATGTTTGTAGTGATAAAGAAAATGATCAAAGTTTTTGACATTTTTTTTAACAAATGCACTCTTTATTTTGGACTCTTTTGGACTCTTTTTTTTTTTTAATTTTCTTTTTGGCAATTCCCTCAATTTGAAAGTCTCTTCAGCTCACGATCAAAGGACCTTGTCTTAATATCGGGATTATTTGATTTGAGTTCGAGTAACCATCCTCTCCCGTATAATCTACAAATTTTACTAACAAATGAAAGAGAGAAAATCGTTTCCAAAAAAAAGAGACAGAAAAAAACAAAGCATTGAACCGATGTGGCAACCCCCATCCACCAAAAATGTAGGTCCCAACTTAGATGCCTTGCTTCGTAATCAGTAGTAGATTCAGTACACCCGTGTCCTGGGACCCACTTGCGTCATGCCACGCTGGATCACAGTCATGAGTATAGAATCTCTGAAGCATGTCCCCATCGTCAACATAATCAATCTGTAAATTATGGTACTTAATTTCCCTTTAAAAAAAGAAAAATTAATTTATTAATCCTGGAAAAAGAAAAGAAGAAAAAACCATTTTCGTTGTTTTGAGATCCAAGGATGATATTGCTCTGGAAATCTCTATGAAGATCAACTTTGAAAGGTAAAATTAATTGGAAGGATGAACGAATTTTAAATGTTAAATGATGTATTCTTCTCGACTACGATTAAGAACATATTTCCATTATAGTCATAATTTAAATTTCTATCTTAGAAATATTTTAAAACTCTGAAAAAATAGAGAAATGACAAGTGACGGTATTGTTTTGGTTTTGAAGAAACTTTATATAGTAGGGAGAATAGCCTTTTACCAGTGTCATTTGAGTTCCAACAAAGATTTTCATTGCATTTTATTTTATTTATAGTCAAGCAAGGGAGTTTTTTTTTTTTAATTAAAAAAATTGATCAACAAGTTAAACTTCAATATATGTAACTACATATTTTTTAAAAAATAATAATAATTATTTTTCACATTTTCGTATAATCTTTTACGGCTTGACTACTGCTGTTAAAAAATCAACTGTTTGAAAATTAAATTTATAATAATAAAGCTCCCAAAAGTAGGGGTGACCAAAGACCCAAGGGGGAGTATGATGAAGATATGGTAGTACGCTATGCTCCTCTTAGATTTTCTAAGAACACAGATCTGTCTCCGGGTTTGGAGACAAATTTGTCCATGTGACTGCATGGGCCTCAATGTGCGGCCGCCTATCTGTGTGGCCGGGTGTTGCCGCACATTGAGGCCCATATGGCTGCATAGAGGAACTATGCGGCCGCATAAATAGATCTGTCTCCAGACCTTAGAGACAAATCTGTCTCCACAAAAGGAGATCTGATGTCAACCGTGGCATCAACAAATAAGAACACGCTACGTGGCAGGTGACATTTTGCCGCATTCCACAAGAGTAAGGCTCTATATTTTAGCTTAACCTAACTTAATTAGATGCCTTTAAACTCAGAACATTTGCTACATGAGTCTTTGTACAAAACTAGATAAGGCTCCTCATAAAGGAGCCTTACCCTTACTTGGTACGAATCTAACAAAAACAGCCCCACACACTTTTATTGGATTTGTGCCAAATAAGGGTAAGACTGAGCCTTATCTATCTTCGTAGAAAATCTTTACCTGTTTATATGTTGATTGTATATTATTGTGCATTAATGTTCTTAGACAAATTATAGTTAAGGTGTAAACTAAATGCTCTCCCATGCTTTTTAGCACATAGGCAATGTATATATAAAGGATGGTCATGATATTTACAACGCTACTTTTACTAATCACGCAACAATATAAGTACACAGTCATTAAAATGTAATTTTGATAAATAAACCACAATTCATTTACAAATATATATAACTTAAATCCTGAAATAAAAATAAGATGATTAAAAAAAAAAGGAGAAAAGCGGGCCAAAAAAAAAAGAACAGTCGTGCAACATTCTCCTCCTGGCCTCCGCCAGTTTGATAAAGATTAGAGAATATTTGATCTTATAATCAAGAAATTAAGAATAAAATAGTGGATGCCTAAATCCTAATCATTATATAATTTCAGTCTCCGGTGTTGTGATGATTCACAAGTCACACCCACAAGGCCATGATATAAAAGTTGAATCGGAATTTAAAAGAAAAAGAAGAAAATTTTACCTAATAATCTTGATCTTGGCATACATACGAACAATGATATTGTGGTTTCAACAAGTTTCACATTGGTTGGATGCTTAACTCTCTCGTGGGAGGTCCTAAGTTTGAACCGCACGTCCTGAGTTTGAACCGCACATGCTCCTTTTCTATTTCTCCTATCTCCCCCTTGTGTATTAAATGAAGAAACAATGATATTAATTTTTAACTCCAGTTTAGTAATGTTTGTATTTTCATCTCTGTTGCATAATTTCTTTTCCCAAGCTTTAAAAAAAAAATTCTTTAGGGTTTTGACGATGATAAATGAGTTAGGGTTCTTATATATTAATTTGGGGTGGATGGAAAAATTTTAAATTAGTTTCTTTTATTTTTTTGTGGTGTACGTAAAAAAAGAAGTACATGAGAGTGGTTATTTTAGTATAATTATTCGATCCATGACCTTTTTAGTAACTAAGAAAAAAAAATTAAATTAGTGGAGTAATTAGTAAAAGTGTTCGGACTAAATATCATCACCTTATATTAGATACATCACATAATGCGAGAATTATTTTGCGGACACTTCTATCCCTACCCCTATTTTTGTTTTTTTCCAACAATAATAGTGACCTTATTATTTATTTTTTTATAACGATCATTACTTTTTTCATTATTATTATTATTATTTGATTACATAGGGAGTAGAGGGGAGAAACATGTGGGATTCAAACCACAGTAGTCCAGCTAAGGACTTGTGCCTTTACCCACCAGGCACGGGTCCCTTAATACTATTTATAAGTTGTATCATTTATATTGTTGTTATGTTATATAGCATAACTTAAAAAAAAAATGATAGTTGGAAAGTGGAAACTTAATATGAGATTTTGAAATTAATGGGAGAAATGAAGGAAGAAAGTGCGGTCAGATTTAAAGAGGGGGTAAGAAAAACTTCCAACAGATAAAAACTACTGATGATGCTATTCATTATGTAATCACCACCCACGGCCATGTAATAATAATGTTATTAAATGATGATGACGATGATGATATAAGTCTACTTAAACGTAGGCACTATTATCCAAACAAAACAATTTTGAAGTCAAGAAATCATGTCAGGTGGCTATATAAATTGATCTCTCACACTTGGATTTGGACTTTGATTTAAGGAAAATTTTAATCTTCTTATAATTTTTGGACTTGGCTTTAAATTTGAGGAAGCTCCTAAATCTGTAGAACTAAAAGAGAAATTAATCTTGTTAAAATTTTAATCTGTTGAGTTGGTATTCAGTTGGCTGGTGTATCATTCAAACTCGAAATTAAGTTTACTCATGATGAGGAGACCAGCCAATGCCATGGGGTTACTCATCCTTGGTGGAAGAAGGCATGCATGGTACCTTCCAAGATTTCACGTTGACAAAACTTGTGTGGTAAACTACGCAACATGTCTTCTTCGGTTGTAATGCGAGAGCAGAGGATTGGCTATTGGAAGAAGTTGAAAAACTATACAAGGTGGAATTATGCCAGACATTATTTGCGAGAAGAAGAAGAAGAACAAGTAGCTAGTGTACATTAACATCATCATAACCTGCTGTTACTTGTGGTTTGAGAGAAATTGTAGGGTGCACACCACAGGAATTCCGAATATTTTGGCAAGTGTGATTGACGACTTCGTCCAATGCAATGTCACAATAAGCATTGGAAGAAACCAGCATCTGGAACTTCGAAACTCTGGATATTTCGGGCCCTAAGTGACGAGCCTTCTCAGTAGCTTTAAGTTAAGTATGGTTTTAACTATTTATAAATTGTGTGTCAGTTTTTTTAGATTTTTTGTAAGTTGTTTTGTCCATGTAGTATAGCTCTTACTTTTTATGCTTAAAAAACTGGAAAAATAGAAACACATTTTAAAAATACTTTAAAAACTTTCATTTCAGTAAGTCATATATGTAAAACTTTTGAATATATTTTATTGTTTAAAAAGTATATATTCAAAAATTTGAGAGTTAATTACCCTAAATACCACTGTACTTTCAAAAAGTTATCTCAAATGCCATTGTATTTTAAAACTCACTCGATATGCCACTGAACTCGGGAAATTATCCCGTTTGCCACTTCCGTTAAAAAATGTGACTGACTTGATGATATAGCTAACAGAATTTACTACGTGGCACTTTAACTGTTATTTTTTTAACTGAGTGTTGACCAAGTGACAAATAAGATAACATTTTCACGAGTTTAGAAGTGTATGAGGAAAGTTTTATAAAGTACAATGTCACTAAAACTTGTATGAGAAAGTTTAGTGGTATATAAGTAAAATTTTATAAAACTTTATAAAGTTTTAGTGATATTGTACTTTATAAAACTTTCCTCATACACTTCTAAACTCGTGAAAATATTATCTCATTTGCCACTTCATAAATATCAGGTTAAAAAATAAAGGTAAAGATGCTACGTAGTAAATTCCGTTAGCCATATCATCAAGTCTATTACATTTTTAACAGGAGTGGCAAATGAGATAATATTTTCACAAGTTCAGTAGCATATCAGGTGAGTTTTAAAGTATAATGACATTTGAGATAACTTTTTAGAAGTACAGTGACCTTTCGGGTAATTAACTTAAAATTTGATAACTAAAACATTAACGGTCTCATTTTCTAGTTAAATTCTGATGCAAAAATATATAACATTCGTTATTTTAATAAATTTTAAAAAAATTCAAATGAAATTAGTTTCTATTATTATTATCATTATTAAATAAAAAAACTAAAACTTAATATTGTTAGTTTGAAAAAATAAATAAACAAATTGTGTTGATAAGAGGATTCGGACATTTCACCTTCACCTTTACTAAAAGCAGAAATTCTTTCCCAAAAAAAAGTAGAAATTAGAATATATAATTTTACCACTAAATTAACTAAAAATTTACAATTTTATGCCTATACATTTTTCTTATTCTATTATTTAAATATATGTTTAAAAAAAAAAACCTGATTTTTGACTTTCTAGTGTTTCCGATTGGGGGCCTTAAGCAACAGCTTTAGTCACTTAGCCTTCAATCCAAGCCGAAATGCCACCTACAAATAGGGATATAAACGATTCAAGTCGAGCAGAGCCAGATCTCGAACCTAATATTTTGCCTCATCTTCGGCTCGAGCCAAAAAATAGGAGTCGAGCTCATCGTAGGTCGCCTAGAAAAAGTTGAGCTCAGCTCAAGCTTTGACTAGAATATTTTCCAAGCCAAACTCGAATTGTTAACTTTATTTTTCATTTTCTTAAAAAAAACTAAAAAAGATATATAAAACAAGCCATTTTTCCTCTACGGGCCTTTTTTACCTGTAAGTACGATCCAACCCTTATGTCCTAATAAGCTCGACGAGCGGACAGCTCGGACCTTATCCCAAGGGTTAACTTGAAAAATGCTAATGTTTTTTAACACAATTTTTAAAATTAAAGTACATTAAGTTTCTTGGAAAAATCAAGTGTAATATTATAATATTACAATGTTACAACACAACAAACACAACTCGCAAAACAGCGAGTCACATCAAAATAACTCGCTAAAATATCGAGTCATATCAAATGTAACTCGTTAAAACACCAAGTCACAACAACTCATCAGAACATCGAGTCACAACAACACAATTCGGCAACAACACAACAATTCAGCAAAACACCAAGTCACAACACCACAACCACCACAATTTGCCGGAACACTGCAACCACCGCGGACCTCCCACCCCAACCACTGCTGTTGGTACCCTAAGCTCACCACTTGCCGGAACTAAAATTCACAAATCACCGAAAAATCCAATTAAAAATCAGATTGGTTGTTTCTCTAGACGAGGTCAACGGTGCGACAGTTGTCCCTACCAAATTAGATTTTGACCAGAGATTAAAAAGGCTTAGAGAGACAAAGAGATAGATGGGGTGTTGATGCGTGAGGCGGCGGCGACAACGGCGTTCGAACAACAGTGGCGGCGGTGAGGATCGAACATGAAAAGGAACGATCGAAAAGAGAGAGAAGAACAAAAGAACAAACGAATGGCGACGCAAAACGGTAAGGAAGACAGCAGTAACCAGTGGCGGCGGTGGTAGAACACGATTCGATGATCGGTGGCGATGGTTTGCCGATGGGATTTCACAGAGAAAATAAGAGACAATTGTTTTTTCTGGGGGGGGAGTGGGTGGGTGGGTGGGTGGGTGGGGTGGGGTACCTGACTTTTCAAAAAGGGACATAGATATCTGATTTTTACAATGAGAACCCTCTGAATTACCTAATTAAACCTTGTCTCAATTTTAAGGCTCAACCCGAGATTTGACCCTGTTGTACAAGTAGTGAGTTGGCTTGGCTTGAGCTTTTTACGTGCAGGGTTGGGCAGCAAGCCACCCGAGGTAATCGGCTCGTTATGCCTCATGTCTAAAAGATAAAGATGGAATATTATTAGTAAGCAATTGGTGCTATAGTGTGCAATGATGAAGAACTGGTTTTGGAGTGTTACACTGTGAGAAGATTTGGAAATAAGGGCATGAATATGTTGAAGCTCTAGGACTCTTTGGTGGACTCTGTTTCACTTGCCAATATAATTTGCACATAATCTTGGTGCAAACTCTACAATTTGCAAGCAAATTCCATCCATATTTCGCCCTTTTAATGAGATTTATTTGTTGTTGGCTCTTTTCAATTGTGGTAGTTACAGCTTTATTTGTTAAAATGCGAATAAGGATGTACACACCATTATCACCTATGCTTTGTTGAATGACTTTATATTTAATTTAATTGATTGTATTTAGAGTGATTGGGGGGAGGGGGAACCATATATCCTTTCCCACAGAAGGAAAAAAAACATTGATTCAGAAAATGGGTTATATCCTGAGTTTTGATCTAAAGATAGCCAGTGTATATGGCTTCTTTTTCTTCAGTTCTTTTATTCACATGGACATGACCTCACATGTGAGTCGATGCAATAAATGGAGGAGAAAGTGCCACATAAATTGAGTGTCTCCATAATGTCTCTAGATCAAAATTAATTTTATCCCCCAGATCATCCCACTATCTAACACAAGAATCATCATGCCGTATAGACAAAATTAGGCATAGAACAAAATTGTCATATTCTAAAAGTCTTATACTTCACCCTATTACCAAAGGGTAAATTTCACAAAAAATCTCCAACATTTGCAAAAAATAATAATTTTATCCCTAACCTTTTTTCAAGGCTATGGGTCTCTAACCTTTCAAAAATACGTACAAAAAATTTCCTACATACTATTTTTTTGTCAAGTTTCGTTGTTCATCTTTGCAATAAAGACAATTTTAACCCTTCATTTAAATTAAACAAAAAAAAAGAACACAAAAATTTTAAAATTTTATTTTGATCTCTCTGTCGCATTCTCTTTCACACACTTATACTTATTCATTTGTATGTCGTTTTCTCATCTACCCACTTAACATAAGATATATATACATATTGATCAATATATTATCTTTTTCATTTAATTACCTGCCACCGCCACTACTAATATCATAGTTACTTTAGGTAATGCTCTCATTCCAAAATTTTGCATATACATATAGTTAAAAATGGAGATAACTCCTCTTTTTATTATCGTTAGAGACAACTTAAGTGGATGTCTTACCTTTCTCCACTCCCCCAAGAAGAAAAAAAAATGGCATGATGGTAGTTGGGGGACTTAGGAGTAACTAATTGGAGAAAGGAACGTATTTTTTTCATTATTTTATTTTAATCTTTTTGATTTTTTAAAATGTTTTTGTACTAATTTTCTTTTATTTCACACAACAAGGGTAAAATAATCATTTTGTAAGCATATTAATATGAAAATTATAAAATTTACCCATAGAAACCTTTTGTGCATATCTTTAAAAAGTTGGAGACTTAGCTTAAAAAAAGGTTGTATAAAATTGTTACTTTTTGCAAATGTTGGAGACCTTTTATGAAGTTTACCCTTATCAAAATCAAGAACTAACACTTGGATTTATGATTCCCAATTTATTATTAAATTGTCTTAGAACTTTTGAACAAATGTGTGAGTTTTTAATCGGCCAATAGTATCATATCTTGCGTACTTAAAATATTAGATTTTTTTTTTATACTCACGGATAGAAAATTTTTTTTCTTAAATTATTTCTTCCCCAATCACACCATATAATATATGAGTAAGATGATAAAATCAGTTTATTTTATGAAAAAATTTGTAAAGATTTTCCTATAAATAGCATTTTCGATACTAGAAATTTGCTTTTTTATGTTTTAAGGAAAAAAATTCTAGAATTTGCTACTCAAATGTTCCCATAAATGGTTAATTTCACATATCGTTCGCAATGTTTGAAGTTAGTATCAGCTAGGTCCCTAATCTTTTTTCAACTCAATGTGTCCTCAATCTTTCATTAAGTCACACAAATGGTCTTTTTTTACGGTTTTCGTCAACTTTTCGGTTAATTTCTCGACCAAATTACCATTATACCCTCGTCTTTTTTAAACAAAAACAATATGTTTTAAAATATAAAAAATTAATATAAAAGATCGGAAAATAAAAAAAAGGGAATTCAACCCCTAGAAACCGCAACAAAAAGTGGGAGACCCCCTCTACGAGCTGCCGGAAATTGGCATCCATTTGCTGCCAGTGCTACTGAAAATGGCAGCACTGACAGCCAGAAAAGGGTTGCTGCCGGCAACAACACAGGGAGATTCACAACCGTGTAATGTGTCTCGATACATACTACATGATCATATGACACAATATATTACTATATATATAGTGTTAGATCATATTTACTTTAATGTATCATTAACTTGCCAGACATTTTACCCTATTTATTTCTCCTATTAATCCCGTAATAATTAATAATCAACGACCACGCCATCATTTATGTAATCATGCGTCAAGATAGTACATGTCAATGCTATTTGTACATAGACACATACCGAGTACTAGGTTCTCACAAAGATAATCTAAGGTATCTTCATTTAATGATATTGAAAAAATAAATTTAAGATAATTTTTTATTATACTTTTTCAAATATTAATTATTTCACTTAAATAAATTCATTTTGTCTAATACAGCTGTAGACATACATAATCTACTTATTATATTATTATACTACCTCTATCCCTTAAAGATAGTCTAGTATTTTTCTATCGTCCCAAAATAATAGTCCAATTGCCATATTGAATATGTATTTAATATTTCATTTCTATATGTTCTCCTAATTAATTATTGTTATTTAACTACCTATACATTGAAAGTCTTTCAAATAATTAATGAGATGTAAGGGTATTTGTAGAAAATTAAAGTAAAATTTAATATTTCAATTATTGTTTTTTAATCCACGTAAAATTACCTATTAAACTATTTTTGTAAGACGGAAGTAGTATTTTTAAAAGAAAATTACTTATATTTTGAAATGGATAAAAAAAGAATATAAATTTATTAGGCGGTGGTGACATGGCATAATATATCCAATTAAACCTCTAATTTATGATAGTCACGTGAATTGTAAGCAACCATTAGTTGAGAGTAATTATAAGCGGAAGCTTTTAAAGTGTGTGCCTGCAAGTTCGTGAAATGATTAACCAAGAAGAAACGGTCAATCCTACACACAAATTGCCTCCAAATTTGAATGCCCTTTGGCCTAAAATCGTGGATGCCACTGCAACTTTAATGGCCTTCACGATCTCCCCCACCTCC
>CAVNYN010196538.1:3276-73534 GCA_963692815.1 Nyctanthes arbor-tristis
AACTCACCTATATATGTTGTCCTATTTTATTTACGTATGACGCAATTAATGTCTAGCTAGAGTAATTATGGGGAGATCATATGAATAAGTGACATTGACAATAACAAATGCTTTTTTCCTTTTTATTAATATTAATCCTATTTATTAATTATTTGGATACGGACAAAAACCCATAATCTTTAGTTTTATCATAATCTTCTTAATATAAAAGAAAGAGAGTTAAATACTATTTTGATCACAGATCGGAATTTACCATCTTATTTCTAAACCATCACTGAACTTCAACTTATTACTCATTACTCACTGAATTTATAAACGTGTTACCTATTTATCACTGAACTTTTAAAAGTGTTTCTCATCCATCACTAAGACTGAATATGTTAGTTAAGTTTAACAGGATAGATGACGTGGCTTAACAGCTCCACCACGTGGCAAGTGAAATACTTATATAGTCATTGAACTATTTAAGATGTTACTGACTGGTCACTGAACTAACCTTTAAGTTATTAATTCATCATTAAACCTTAATGTGTTACTAATTCATCACTAAAATTGCCATTTAAGTTACTAAATTATAATTGAACTTTAACGTGTTACTCGTTAATACCTAGATTTCCAAAATTTAATTTATAACTTATCATTTGTTTTCTAAACTAATATTAATTTTTTTCTTTTTTACAATATTACTTTTTTTTTGTATATTAACCACATGTCACAAAATGCGGAAACTTTTTGCTCAACAATATTTTTTTCTTAGATCAAAAATTAATTCTAGTTCACAAAATTAATGTTAGTTTTTTCTGAAAATAATATTAATTTTGGTCACTCAAAATTGTGGTCAGAAAATGCTATGGGAAACGAACTAGAATCAATTTTCGACCTAAATCAAAATTTTGTAAACTAAAATCAATTTTCAACCTAAGAAAAAAAATATAGTTGAGCAAAAAGTACCGGCATTTGTGACATGTGATTAATATGTAAAAAAAATAATATTGTAAAAATGAAAAAATTAATATCAGTTTGGGAAGCAAACGACAAGTTATAAATTGATTTTTACAAATCTAGGTATTAAAGGGTAACACATCAAAGTTCACTTATAGTTTAGCAACTTAAATGGTAAGTTTGGTGACCAATTAGTAACACATTAAAGTTTAATGATGAATTAATAACTTAAAGGTAAGTTTAGTGACCAATTAGTTAGAGTTTAAATAGTTCAATGACCATATAAGTATTTCACATACCACACTTTACTGTTAATGATGAATTTAACTAATAGATTATATCTTAGTGATGGATGAGAAACGTTTTTATAAGTTCAATGATGAATGTGTAACACGTTTTAAGTTTAGTGAGTAATGAGTAACAAGTTAAAGTTCCGTGACGATTTAGAAACAAAAGGCTAAGTTGAGTGACTAAAATGGTATTTAACTCAAAAGAAAGATAGCCAGTACAAAGAATATGCACATAGATTTTGCTATAATTTATTTCCTTTTTTGGTGCTTAAAAATAGAATAACTCTATGTATACCAATGATGCTTATTGCTTATAGCATCTGTTTAAATAGAAAATAATGTGACATAAAATGATAAGTAAAATTAGATGTATGAATAAATAATCCACTTGATTTAACTTATAGATCGGAGGAAGGTTGCGCTCATCAAAACACTCAAACAAGACGAGTAATAAAACAACAAGGCACATATAGAAACAAAAATGATCATGGACATGTATTAATATATATCCACCTTCATTGGTGACTAAATACCGTAAAAATCTATTTTTTCCAGCTCTTTTTCCCCTGAAGATATAAAAGTTCGACCCATAATTGAAAAAAGACGTCACATTATGAAATATGAATTTGTACGCTCTTTGTGGGAAGGGAAACGACGACTCAAACACTATATCAGTTAATTTGATGGCGCTTACCTTCCCCGCCAAATGGTCGCAATCGAACGGTCGTAAAATACCCTATCAAATAAGTCAACCCAATCTTCCACATTCCCAATATCTCATAAAAAAGAAAAAAGAAAAAAAAAAGAGATATATTTGATCATCAGCATATGGCTCTATGCATAGACCTTCAAGTCGGTCGCTTAAAGTATCTAACTATATCTGGCCAAAAAGAGAACCAAAAATAAGAATCTCTTATTTCTTTTCTCTTCCCCAGACCCCGATAAAACTTTTATAAATGTAGAAATCAAATTAGGGCCAGTGGAAACTCAAGCCAGTACTCATGTGAATTAACACTAGACGTATGGTACTAGATAGATGGTATGACATCGCATCAACAGTTGATATTATGTTACGTCACTGTCTTGTACTGTTGCAACACTAGACATTTATTGCCTGAAACCTACTAGTCATCCCTAAAATCTCCCAAAGAGAGGGAGCTCTCTCTCTCTCTCTTGTCAATCATCATATTGAAATTGACAGGAGTGTAAGAAACTGCAGGATTAATCAGATTGCTATCAACCTTCTCTCCTTCAGCTTCTCTATATCTCTGCAAAAACCTCTTCAAAGATTCAGCATAATAATCGAATCCCAAACCACCGAGCGCCCAAGACACGTCGTCCCCATTAACTGTCTCTCGTCTCTCCTTGTGGCGTCTATCAGATGCTTCTCCTATTACGAAGTTGATGAACTCCGTTGCACATTCTTGCATGGTTTCTTTGGCTTCTTTAGAGATTTTTGCATTGGGAGGCAATATTTTTTTCATGATGCGGTCGACATTTGCTATTGGAAGAAGATGATCTTGATCCCTCGACGATGCACTGTCTGGAGAATCAGCATGGTTGTAACTGAGTAGTAGTTCTTTGTTTGATGGGTTCGACCATATGCAATTATTATCTACCATAACTCTATAAAGGGAAAGCTTGGAAACAAAGAAATATTGCTACTCTCACGTCCTTTTTTTTTGGAGCAATTCTAAGGGGGCATGAAAAGAGGACGTTATTAGGTGACATTTTTATGTGGCACGCATTCATTGGGCCATGATTACATGGCTACTTTTTTTATCATCTAATACAAGTGTGCCACATAAAAATGTCACTTAAAAATGTCCAATTTTCATGTCCCCTTAGAATTTCTCTTTTCTTTTTGTGTGTGTGTCTATATATATATATATATATATATATATATAGAGAGAGAGAGAGAGAGGTGACAAGAATGTTGTAGTACTGTTTGTATAATAATAGAACAATAATATATTTTTTTTTAATTTCAAATTTTGTTTTGTTTTATTTGGATAAAAGATACCACTCACTAGCATAGGGATCACGATATTTTGACTTATCAAGTTCGTGTCGGCCAGGGTTCGTCGTAAGTGAGGCTAACATGTAATTAATTTGGTGTAAGAAATGCGTTTGCAGCTGATCGATTTATCTGTCACATAATAGGTCAAGTACGTCTAGGGACAAAATGCACCGGTTCCACATTTTCAATTACCAATGTGCATCGGCATGCGCATTTTCGTGTTATCAACTATTATCAAAATTTCAAAGTAAGATCTATTTTCTATGGCATGTTGATACTTTAAAAGTTAACTTTTCTTAAGGGGTAATTATATTGTCACTACAACTTTTTATTAGCACACGACATTTTATGCCCACCACATTTGGAGTTGAAATGGATAATGGCACCACATTTTTTTACATATGTGTCCTTATAGGAAAAACAAAAAGTCAAAATGAGAAAGCAGCCTCCTATTAACTCTATCCCTCGACCTCCTTCCGATTTTGTAGAAGGAGAAAGCATCAAGTCTATAACCAACCGGTAAGAATTTGAATCGTAGAAGATCGGTAGAACTACTCCATTTTCCAATTTAAAAGTCTGGTATGTTAAAATTTGTATCGAAGAGGATCTATAATATTATGAAGGTTTTGGGAAATCAATGGTGCAAGAACTTCTAATTTTTTTAACCCGGTTAATTCAAGGAGGAACTTTTATTTTAGTTTATAGAAAATCTTTCAATTGAATAAATTGAATTGGAAAAAGTCTGATTATGGTTAAAGATTCGAAATTTGGTTCTAGATTCAATCTAGAAAGGCAAAAAATGGGTATAGTTGGAAGGGATTTGGAGCTTTCCCAAGTTTTTGCAGGAAATCGAACAAGCCGAGGGATATATAAGATGAAAAGAAAATGGATATTGATGTGGTGCAAGAATTTAAGGGGGAAAAAAGATGAAAAGAAAATTAAAAAAAAACTAAAATGGATAGTTTATAAGACGAAAAGAAAATAAAAAAAAATGGATGTGGTGCAAGAATTTAAAAAATAATAATAATGTATGATATATTTAAATAAAGGTTAGTGATGTAATTTTGTTTATGGACACTTAAGTACATAAAAAAATTTGATTGATTTGTGGTGTGTCAATAAAAAATCGTAGTGGCAATATAATTGTCCTTTCCTATGTTTGTTAGGTTTTCCTCCCAATGAATTTTCCATGACTGATGTCCGTAATGAGTGAGTTGTTATACGTGTAATCATCTAAGGAAGAGTGTTCTAAAATTATTTAATTATTATATATATCGGGATGGTTCCGCTAACAAATAAATATGACATATATATCGGGACGGTTCGGCTAACGAAAAAATATGACATGATTTTAACGAAGAACTGTATCCCTTAGATTAAGATAATCTTGCTGTATTTATATCACCAAAATTAACTAAATATCTTATATTAAGATAATCTTCATCTTTGTTTATATTTAACAAAAACATTCTTATTTCTATATTTATTTATCTCAATTAAACCAATTATAACTCTCAACCTTTAAACCCTTATGAAACAAAATCAAACATTGAAAATACATTTCTCCAAATTTAGTACTTGGAAATCAAAATTTTATTTTTGCATTTGAAAAATCAAAATTTTAAAGTACATATCTCAATCCAAAAAAAAAAAATCTTCAATGTATCCCCAAACCAAACTTCCAAAATCTCCATGTAGACCGAATCAAGATTATGTCTCTCTATTCCTACAAGTCTACAATTTTTCAACACACTTCAAGCAAATTTTTTATATTAAAAAAAAATCAACCTTTTCTGCATTTTTTGTGTTTAAAAAAATTAAAGCAGGAGATTCTAGAATTGTTTAATTTGATGATTCATAGTAGTAATAATTCTTTTCACCTTGTTCTATGTAGCCTTTTAAAAAAAAAACAAAAAAGAAAAAAAGATTTTTTCAAGCGTTCAATCTTAACCATTCATTTTATTTTTCGCCTAAAATATTCTGATTCAGGAGTCACTAAGTCTCAAGAACTATATTTTTATTTTTCTATTTAAAAGTGTTTGGAAGGGAAATTTATAATTGATTTAATTAAAGGTCCGTTTGGTATCGTTTATTATTGGATTGGTTTATAATATATTTTGAAATTTGAATTTTTGAGACACTTGTCTTAATTTGATTGGTTAAATTTTATTGAAAAGTAAAAATTTGTTATTTAATGTGATGGGTGTATGATGTGTCAATAGGGCAAAATGACAAGTGTCGCAAAAAATTTAAAATTCAAAATGTATTATAAACGAGTTGATTATAATAGATGCCAAAAGGGGCCTAAGATAAATATAGAAATGAAGATTATATATGTATATATATATATATGATTTATAGTTACTTAGTGGGATGAATACACACCGTAAGATTATTTTAATCTAAGAGATATATTCTTTGTCAAAATCATATGTCATATTTATTGGTTAGCGGAACGGCCTCGTGTGTGCGTGTGGGTGTGTCTATATATATATATATATATGTGTGTGTGTGTATATATATATATATATATTGAGAATGACTATTTTTCTCCACCAAGCTTATGATTATCCCTTGATACAAGTATGTATTACAATGTGAACCAATATTCTCTCTTTATAATACATACATATATATATATTGAGAATGACTATTTTTCTCCTCCAAGCTTATGATTATCCCTTGATACAAGTGTGTATTACAATGTGAACCAATATTCTTTCTCTATAATATATATATATATATATCACATAATTTAGATGTCAAGATTTATGTAGTCTAATGGTATTCTAGTTAATTTTAAAACCCTTAGTCAAGAGTTCGATTCGACTTCCCTCCCTAACAATCTTTTTGTAAGAATTTAAAAAACAGATAAAAAATAAATAAATAGACTTTGGATTACTATTATTATTATATCTTATCTTAAAAGTAGAACATTAACTTTTTGAGAAACAAAGGAATATATCATGCCACCAAGATATATGTTATCTTTCATTTGGCGAATAATGTAGCAAAAGAAACTTTATTGATGCTGTATGGAAAGATCCAAATGAACTGATTATGGGCTCATTTTTTGTCTTTCATGGCAAAGACTTTCTCCCAAGCTGGCCTTGCCAATATATCCGTACACCACTCGTTTACATTAATGCGTGAGGGAAACAGTTCTTTTATTTTTGTGCCCATCAAGTAGTTCAAAGTGGGGAGATGATGAAAATCTGCTAGAGTGAAGCCATCTCCGGCCAAGTATTTTGATTTCGCCAGTCGATCTTCGTAAACATCCAGAACTTTAGCCAGTTTCGGTATGTTCTCTTCCACGACGGCCTCATCTGTGGACTTTCCGACAATCGGCTTTATGCAAAGTTCCCAAGTTAGTTTTGCTGCTGGCTCTTCATATCTCTGTGCTTCCACTTCCATCCACACAAACAACATTGCCATTTCCTTTGGATCCTGGCTTATCAGTGGGGTTCCTTTGTTGGCATAGTTGTAAGCTATATATTTCGTAATAGCCCTTGATTCTGCATCACAATTTTCTTATGAGTTTGATTTCATTTTAACTAATAATGGTCAAGAACTATCAGAAAGTTTCGTTAAAAAACTTCTTGGCTTCACGAATTCACATATGGGTTCTCTCATGTGATGTTGACGGGGAAGTTTTTTAACAAAACTTCTTAGGAGTTCTTGAAAATTATCATCATTTTAATACTTTGTTGAACGCCCTTATCTAAAAAGCCTCAACTTTTAGATGGGATGCTTCAATTTCTAATAGGAATTACAATAGCAAAGAAAACTTTACCAAAGAGCTTCAAGTCACCATCTTCAAGGACTGGTACTTGACCAAATGGCTACATCAATTCAAGAAAGAAATCCATTAGGAGATGAAGAAAGAGATCAAATTTCAATGCACAATGGATACAAATAATGAAATGACAGATTGAAGAGAGCAACCAACTTTCAACAACAATTCTGAGCATACTCACATTGAGGGAAAGAAAAGGCTCCCTTTTGGCCTCTCCAGCCCCTAGATTAACCGGGACAAACTCGTAGTCGAGCTCCTTCTCTTCAAGGCATGCTAAAACTCTCATTGTTGCAGTTGAGAACAAGCTACCGTGGACCTTGATTGCCATGATCAGGATTGTATAAAAGATGAGTTGGGAGAAGAGGAGCATATATATGCTAGTATTTATAGAGTGAAAATTTGGAGGGGGGAAAAAGTTTCGGGCCTAGACAAAAAGGACGGCTAAACTAGTTTGTTGATCATGTCGAGGCGAAATAAAAATGGTCCGACGCACTTTAGATGTCGAGAGCTACTGTACGAGGATAATATATTATGTCTTACCAAAGTTTTGAGGGAACAAAAATTGGATCTTCTTTTAATTGTTGAAGGGAAGAAAATTTGTTTTACCATCACACAGCACTTTCAAGGCTCTTCCGATCTCTTTGGATATTACGTAGTTGCACATGTCATCAGTCACCGTACTCAAATAAGAATAATACTCTATTATTGGAATATTACATAAGTGCCCATGTCACCTTTGCTACTATTTAATTAATTAATTAATTCTTATCTAATTCAAATGCGTTGGACATGATATTTTGTTTTTTTTTAAGTATATAATTACAAATTGCATTGTAGCATGCGCAAAGATATAAGTCATACTGAAACATAATGCAAATTAAGACATGTCACTTATTAATGTCAAATAAACACATCTCCGTAATAAAAATATTCCAATCAAAAACCAGTTAGAGTAATTAGAACACTGATTGTAGGTCTTAGATTTATAACATTTGAAATAAATTACAGATAATTAGATAAATAAATAATTAAATACATAAATAGTATGATTCTAAAATTAACTGCGACAATTTTGTAAATCTAAATTTATAGTAATTAGAAATTCTTGTATTAGGCAGGCATCGTTTTAGCAACTCACCTATGTTGTCCTATTTTATTTACGTATGACGCAATTAATGTCTAGCTAGAGTAATTCTAGGGAGATCATATGAATAAGTGACATTGACAATAACAAAATGCTTTTTCCTTTTTATTAATATTAATCCTATTTTATTAATTATTTGGATACGAACCAAAACCCATAATCTTTAATCTTTAGTTCTATCATGATAACCTTCTTAATATAAAAGAAAGATAGCCAGCACAAAGAATATGCACACAGATTTTGCTATAATTTATTTCGTTTTTTGGTGCTTAAAAATAGAATAACTCTGTATGCCAATGATGCTTACTGCTTATAGCATCTGTTTAAATAGTAAATAATGTTACATAAAATTATAAGTAAAATTAGATGTATGAATAAATAATCCACTTGATTTAACTTATAATTCGGAGGAATATTGCGCTCATCGAAACAGTCAAACATGATGAGTAATAAAACTACAAGGCACATATAGAAACGAAAATGATCGTGGACATGTATTAATATATATCCACCTTCATTGGTGACTGGATACCGTAAAAATCTATTTTCCCGCTCTTTTTCCCCTGAAGATATAAAAGCTCGACCCATAACTGAAAAAAGACATCACATTATGAAATATGAATTCGTACGCTCTTTGTGGGAAGGGAACGAAGACGCACACACTGTATTATTTAATTTGATGGCGCTCACCTTCCCCGCCGAACAGTCGCAATCCAACGGTCATAGAATACCCTATTAAATAAGTCAACCCAATCTTCCACATTCCCAATATTTCTAAATGTAGAAATCAAATTAGGGCCAGTGGAAACTCAGGCAGTACTCATGTGAATTAACACTAGACGTCTGGGACTAGATAGATGGTATGACATCAGATCAACAGTTAATATTATACTACGTTACTGTCTTTTACTGTTACAACACCAGACATTTGGTTCCTGAAACCTACTAGTCATCCCTAAAATCTCCCAAAGAGAGGGAGCTCTCGCTCTTGTCAATCATCATATTGAAATTGAAAGGAGTGTAAGAAACTGCAGGATTAATCTGATTGCTATCAACCTTCTCTCCTTCAGCTTCTCTATATCTCTGCAAAAACCTCTTCAAAGATTCAGCATAATAATCGAATCCCAAACTGCTGAGCGCCCAAGACACGTCGTCCCCATTAACTGTCTTTCGTCTCTCCTTGTGGCATCTATCAGATGCTTCTCCCGTTACGAAGCTGATGAACTCTGTTGCACATTCTTGCATGGTTTCTTTGGCTTCTTTAGAGATTTTTGCATTGGGAGGCAATATTTTTTTCATGATGCGGCTGACATTTGCTATTGGAAGAAGATGATCTTGATCCCTCGACGATGCACTGTATGGAGTATCAACATTGTTGTAACTGAGTAGTAGTTCTTTGTTTGATGGGTTCGACCATATGCTATTATTATCTACCATATCTCTATGAAGGAAAAGCTTGAAAACAAAGAAATATTGCAACTTTCTCACCTCCTTTTGTGTGTGTATATATATGGAGAGAGATATGGAGAAGAATGTGGGAGTATACATGGGTAGGACAAAATTTAGTAGCTCAAGTAACCTAACCCTGACCAAAATACGTGTATTTGACTGTGGAATTTTGATTGGGGGTTGTTTGGGGTACTGTGTGTATAATAATAGAATAATACTATTTTTTTTTTAATTTCAAATTTTGTTTTGCAATTTGGATAAAAGTTATCACTCACTAGCATAAGGATGACAATATTTTGACTCATCAAGTTTGTGCCAGCCAGGCTTCGTTGTAAATGAGGCTAACATGTAATTAATTTGGTGTAAGAAATGCGTTTGCAGCTAATTGATTTATGTGTCACATAATAGGTCGAGTATGTCTTGGGGCAAAATGGTTCCTCATTTACGATTAGTTATGTGCATCGGCATGTGTATTTTCGTGTTATCAACTATCATCAAAATTTCAAAGTAGGATCTAAACTTGAGATTCTAGGACAAAAGTATGGCAATAACAATTTTGCCCGAGTCCACATTGTTGTAATCACTATTTATTACCACTACCGCAATATCTACAATCTTGTAGAATTATCTATTTATATATTTACAATTATTTTCTTTTTTAATTAAAAAAAGGAAAATAATAATGAAAAAATAAATAAAGCAAAACGAATGAGGTAAAAGAAGCCGCATCAAGTCTAGAAAGCTATGGTAAGGTCCCCCACAAAATCGGAAGTCAAGGGCCAATATCATATATTATGATATATCCACGTATGTGACTATGGCAGGGTGCAAGTTACCAAACAATACCTAAAAAACTTGTTTCAAATTCCGAACTCCAATGTTGGATCACCTACTTAATTAGGCATTCACATTTTTATTTTATAATATATATATATATATATATCTATCTACGCACACCACACACATACACACATATAGATACATTACTCATCCATTTTACCAAAACTTATATGGTTTGATCGACGCATCTTAGTTAACTTTTCAAACTCTTGATTAAGGGTTCAATTTCACTACTCTACAATTTCGTTGTAGGATCAGAAAATGAGTAATGATATATTTCTATATTAGTTCATCAATTAGGTCATCGGTTGTGTATTAACAAAAAGAGTAAAACTATCAATCAAGACATTTAAATAATTTGAGTTTTAGATATTTTAAGGTTAAAATTGTAAACCGGTGTAATTGGTAAACCAATGCAGAAGTGTAGCATGACTCATCAGGAATTCTCATCTATTTTCAGAATTAAATAAACTTTGTGAGGTTGATTGCCGGAAAACTAAGGATATGTGCTATTTAGTACTTTCTCCGTCTTACTAAGATATAGACTTGTATTATTTTTCACCCGTCTCAGTTGAAGTGTAGTTGGAATCTTAAATTTCTTATCTCGCTTATTTAATGTATATTGTTATCAACGAAATATTACTATTGAGGAGAAATAATTAGTAAATGAAGGGATATGTTAAGAAAATATTCTTAAGTTTTACTTTCCTAATAAAATTGAACTTTTGTTAATTGTTACTCCCTCCGTCTCATAAAAATAGGCCCAATTTCGATTTTTTATTTGTCTCATATTATAGTCCATTTATATAAACGAGATTGAACAATTAATTGCTCTTCCAAATATACCATTAGTCAAACAACTAATTAATTTTTAATACATTAAATAGAACTAGTCTTGAATAGGGCTATATCAGACTATTAAGTATGATTTTTGTATTTTCAACTATATTAAATTACATTTCTTAATATACGCGTAAGAAGCATATAAGCCTATTTTTATAGGACGGGGGAGTATGAAATTTGGAAGAAGCCCATCTTAGAGAGACGAAGGGAGTAATTATAAACTTAAAAATCTATATATATATATATATTATATAATATATATATATATATAAATTAAGAGAACTAAGTCTCAATACCCTTATTACCACAATTTTCCCGCCTAAAGTTTTTGGTATAGCTCGTAGTAAATAAGATTTTTTTTTCTTTTTTTAAATAAAGCTAAAGATCGTGATTTTCTACATAATTTTCTCTTTTTCTCTAAAATTTAAATGCTATAATTGGGGATCTAAATCTACTTATTCCTTATTTGACGCAATTCAATCACAAATTCTCTGCACTCAATATATATTTAATCTTCAAATATGATTTGTAAATTTAATTGCAGCGAAATGATTGCCAAAAACTAGGAAGAGACTTCAAAGTTTCTTCCTTTGGATATATATATATATATATATATATATATAAAATACGGAGCTCTACTTATTCTTTATTTAGCGCAATTCAATGTCAAACCTCTACTTTTCTTTTATTTATTTATATTTTTACTTATAAAAATTTGGATTTCTATAAACGGATTTTATTTGCTATTTTGTTTACTTTTTTTAAAAGAATATATAATAATTTTCAGTTTGTAATGATTGACTGGAAGGCATTTTTGTCTTTAATTTCAATAGTCCCATTGAATATCGCCAAGTTCTTCGGTAATGATTGTCAAGCCGAGGATTAGATTATTATCATCTACTAAGACTCAAGAATAAAGATGTTAGGACAAGGTTCTATTATCTCTAAAATCTTTGTTTCAAGTAATGTCATTTGATGAGTTATATTCGTACAGGGTTAACAAGCTGATAAAAAATTGACATAGTATCCTAATAGAATTTCAAAAATGGTTTTTATTTGGGTAATTTTCAACTAACGTCCACAACCTTTCAACAAAGTTGAGTTTACGTCTCCAACCTTTGATTTTAGTCTTGGGGTCCCTAACCTATTAAAAGTGTTACATTTAAAGTCCTTGTGACGGAAACCGTCAATTCCACTGTTAAAATTAGGGGTATTTTAATAAAATATAAAAAAAAATATTTTAACATTAAAAAACAAAAAGAAAGTTGGGCGGGATGGGGATGACACCTTGGCTGCCGGAAATGGCAGCCCAAGGGCTGCCATTTCCGGCATCCAAAGGGGGGGAGTCTCCCCCCCCCATTTGGCTGCCATTTCTGACAACAAATGAGGGGAGACTCCCCCTCCGTTTGGCTGCCATTTGCCGGAAATGGCAGAAAAAGTGCTGTCATTTCCGACGGCACATGGGGGGAGACTCCCCCTTTTGGCTGCCATAAAATCTTTTGCTGCCATTTCCGACAGCACAAGGGGGAGTCTCCCCCCTTTGGCTGCCAAAAATGGCAGCCAAAAGCTGCCATTTCCTGCAACTTTTGGCTGCCATTTTCGGCAGCCAAGGTGTCCCCCCCCAAACCAACCTTTTCTTTTTTTTTTAATATTAAAATATTTATTTTTTATTTTATTAAAATACCCTTAATTTTAACGGTGGAATTGACAATTTCCATCACATGACTTTAAGTATAACACTTTTAAAAGGTTAGGGACCTCCAAGACTAAAATCAAAGGTTGGGGACGTAAACTGAACTTTGTTGAAAGGCTAGGACGTTAGCTGAAAATTACCCTTTTTATTTTTACATCCCAAAATTTCATAACTTTTTATATTCTCTTTTGCCTCATTTTGTATTTTGCATTAATAGTTCTCATGATAATTTGAAATTTTGATTTTAATGTTTTATGTTTCCCTCATTACTTTTTTTCTTCATTTTGATGATAAATATAATTTATTTTGTCAATAAATTATGCCTGAGCGTCATACGGGTGTGACATTATCGTGTTTCAATATTTTCGTATAATTGTGTTTCACATTTTTAAATCAACTTGGCATAATTGTGTTGGTTATTTGTTATAATTAATACAAAAATAAATAAGGCAGATTAGTTTTTCACATATGTTGATTGATTTCAAAATTTTAAAGATCGGAGAAAATATTTTCAAACTTTATTGGGGTGTATCATATAGCATATTAATTAATTATCGTGTTTCAATATTTTAGTATAATTGTGTTTCACATTTTTAATCAACTTGGCATAATTGTGTTGGTTATTTGTTATAATTAATACAAAAATAAATAAGGCATATCAGTTTTTCACATATGTTGATTGATTTCAAAATTTTAAAGATCGGAGTAAATATTTTCAAACTTTATTGAGGTGTATCATATATCATATTAATTAAGTTATTATAGTTGTATAGTAAATTGTGAACTTTGTATTGAAATCAATTTTATTGATTTTAAAGTAGTAAAAATCAATTCAAAAGACTAATCTCATTATACTTATATATATTTTGTGATTCTTCTCAATAAGATTATGTTTTGATTCCTCATTTAATCTTTATATCCAATATTGAATTTCTTATTCATTCCCATTTGCTTAGATTTCTATTTATTTGGTTTTCCCGTGCAAGGCACGGATAACTGACTAGTCATAAATTAAAAAATGACAAGTCAAGTATACACGGAAATGTATAGGGCAAGCGGAATCCTATTGGCTTGGCTCCAATTGTTCGAGCCTTTATTCCCTGCGGTGCATCCAAAAAGTTTTAAGGCGTGTTTGATCTGAAATGATAAGGCACAATACGTCTGACACTATAATGATGTTATACATTCATGTAGCAAAAATTTAGGGACATCACATAAGCGTATGACATCATAATTGTACCATACATATGTCGTCTTATCATTTCTAGTGTTCAATTGTCAAAATTTTCATTAAAATTTGTCTTCTCTTCCTAATTTTCAACTTTAGTAGTGTTTGATTGATAAATTTTTTCATGAAAAATCATTTTCTACGTTTTGATTATGTAATCACATTTTCTTTGAAAACAAGGAAAACATTTTCTTATGTGGTGCAATTTTTTTTTTTTTTTTGTACCTGATATGGGGTTTGTTTTATTGATTTTCATCTAAGGGTTTGTTTTATTAATTTACTTTGCCCCATACTTCAGTAAGACACGTCTATAAGCATGGAATTACTTTGCATTGTGCTTACTAAGATAAATCTATACGTAATACTAGAATACAAATTTATAATCATATTTTCAAAAAAGACTACTTTTTTCAAACAAATTTCATACTTTTAATCAAACGTTTAAGCGACTCATCCCTATCTTACAAGGAAAAACCCATCTAAAATAAATAAATAGTCACTTGAACTTTTACGGTGACCACAAATCATTTGTTAAAGGTTAGATTTTGGTGTACCATTCAAAATTTTCTAGCACTTTCCAAGGCAGATCGGCTAAGAAAACAGATCTGAAAGCCCTCTCAGAACCCGATCTCCAATCACACACTGCCACCTCACCTGACACAGACCACATGGCGGCGTGTGATTAGAGATCGGGCTCTGAACTCAAAGCCCGATCTGTTCTCTTAGAAAATCAGCTTTCAAAGAGCGCATTATGGCGCTTCCCTTGAATAGTCCCATGTATGAGTGCAGGCCTCGCCTAAGTCTTTATCACCAAAAAAACATAGCTTTTAATTCACACGCTTCTCTCTCCTCCTCCACATGATATATCCGCTAAAACAAGTTTCAAGCCAGCAAGTTGCGCTCGAGGAAAACCAGATAATTAGCAAGTTACCATCAATTATATCCAAACAAAACTGTTAGTAGTGGATCAGATGTCAATCTTATGATAAGATTTTTTTATTTACAGATTCAAGAACTGCAACGAAAAACCAAGAAACCTCAACTTAACTGAGGAAATTTTATCCGTAATCACTTAAAAGATGAATATGTAAATATAACACACGGTTGAAAGGATATTCTCAATCCAGCGGTCATATGTCGATAAATATACAAGCTATTTTACCATCCTGGGCATTGCGGTTGCATTTCCGCAACTTATTTCCACTCGTTTGCCTCAATCTGCGAACACTTCAAATTATAAAATATAAGATTTTCAAATCCACACAGTATGAATGTATAGTAAAGAAAAATTTCCAAGTGAAAACTAACCTTAGACTCCCATTTTCATGTCCACTTAGATTGTGCTGGAACTGTAACAGTAGGATAAAATCTTGATACTCGTCAACTTGGCAAGAAATCATCCTTCCTTCCCTTGGGATTCAAAGTAAAGGACTTAAATTCCACCATCTCAAGTAACTGGTTTCCATTCCCCTTTGTGGACATTGTTACACAGCCACATGTTTGATCATGAAACCATGCAGATGTCTTTATTATTCATAACATCAACCATTCTTCAAAAACTATGAGCTCCTACACTCATCCACAAGCAGCCATATCGAATAATACAAATAGTGAATTCAACTATTAGACCATGTCATATTTCAGCCTTTATTTTTCTTTCTTTTACTGCCCAGTTCAAAATCCATCCAACAAAACAAGTCATGGCTATACAGATTTACAGGGGTGCTCTCTGATTGACTTCCTAGTTTGTAGGATTTGGTGAATAGGAGATCCTTTCCATCATCTTCAATGGAAAATAGCACTTGGTAGAAAGGAGTGACATTAATTGGCGAATACTGAAGGGTGACCAGAGGTTTAACGACTGATGGCTTCCATGGCAACCCGAACAAAGCGTAATAATCCATCCACATCTTGGAAATTGAAATCAAGTGCCATTTTGACAGAAGAGATGCCCTCTCTATACTGTGCTTCTCCAAGTTTTGGATTAGCAGCTGCAAAAGCAATTCTTGATTTCCGGGAGGCTTCCATTGCAAAACTAACATCCTGTGCCTGTAAATAATAAAACTGAATTAGGAGCAATTTGAAATATAATACACAGAGACTTTCCTTCATGCACCACAGTCAAAGAAAAATCCCAAGGAAGAAAGAAAGAGAAGTCTCAGAGCTTGGTGTGAGGGTTTGCAACTTGGTACTGCAGGCAGGTGGATACGAAATTCATGCGATTGATGTCCAGACAAACCCTTACTCATTTTGGGCTGTCAGAAGTACGAAAACTAAAAACTGGATTTAATTACAATGGTCTGAAATCTTATTATGATTTAAGCCGTGGTAAGAAAGTAAAAACAAACAAAGCATCCATATTACAAAACGTGGATAGGAAATAATCCCAAATATTCGATGATACACTACAACCGTAGAGTCGTTATACAAATTGCTTTCAGAAATCTCATGGACAGCTGAGAAATTGATTGTACTTACATAGTTAAGTAGCCTTGTGAAACTGGAACGATTCCTTGAAGTGATAACATGGCTTCCAGTAACTAGAGGAGAACTAACACCTTTGGCTAATGTTGTCTTGTCGATATTTGATTGGTTGTTCACATTGTCAACATCAGAAGCCGAAGAGGAAGGGGATTCACCTAAATGGTAATATTGGAAATTAACAAAAAGAATAATTAATATCATGAAACTTTTCACTTGAAAGCAAAGCATTCATTTTATTAACACAAAAAATGGTGAAGGAGATATTCTACTTAGATAAAGCTGAAGCATCTCCAATGCATCTTTTCTTGTTGGATGTCTTTGGGGGGGGGGAGGGGGGGGCTCAATAAAAATTGGTGGATCCCTATTTTTATTTCAATATCTACTTTCTTTTTCAATCACTTCTCACTCATTTAGTGGTTGTTTGAATCTATTTATTCAAATTGAATTATAATGAGAAATTATAATAAGGTGAAATGAGTGGTGTAGATTTAATAAAAGTTAGAAATTTGTGGTTATAAATCAGTAGTAGTCAAATAAGTGGTAGTAGGTGGGATTATAATGTGTTTTCGTAGAGAGAATCAAACACCTCCTTACTCCACTTTTCATCATTTTTGCATCACTTTTTCATCATCATTTCTAACACCCTTTCTACGTTCCCACATTCATCTCCACATCTTCCACTACTAGTTTATCTTCTTTTTTTTTTTCGAATTTCTTTCTATCTCTTTTCCCACTCCTTTTTTCCTACACTTCTTTCCATTCCGTGTGTTCGCAAACTTCTAAATTTTCTTACGTTCTCCTACTTTTTCAAATTTACACTTAGTCAAACTAATCACATCCACCCATGTGTACTACACAAATCTCTACCGTTCAACTCCACTCATTCTCTTTCTTATTTCACGTAAAAATACATTTTTCGGAGTTTGCAAATAATCATCTTCCCTTTATCCCTCCTCCACATCATCTCTAAATCCAAAGTTGCATTGGAGATGCCCGCATTTAGTGATATAACAGCAGTCTCTGGAAACACTTCTATTATCAATCATATGTAAACTCTCTACCAATGCCAGCACAGATCCAATTTTTAACACTAATATTTTGTCTGGAACAAGCACATATTATTCAGCAATTTTTTGTTATCAACGGCAACTTCTATTCAGTTTTGAGGAGCATCCAGTGCTCCTATATCGAATTGTTGCAATGTGTTTTGTCGCATTACGACAATAAACTATAAGCAATCATCAGCTATGTTCTCCATCTGGAAAGCAGGCCTGCTAATCAACCAATTAAATATTGAATGTGTGAATTACTTTGAAATGCTATAATAAAAATATTGTCACAAATTACCAGGTGGCACACTTTGTAGAACAGTTTGCAACTCATTCCGATCCCTACTTGCACTAGCATGAGAAGAATAAACTACTTTCATGTACGCGACCTCCATGCATTTGTAGGCCAAAGCAGCAGCAGCCATGTCTTTCAGCTTTTCATATTCATGAGCACAAAACCTATAAACAAAAAATAATTAGTCGACCTGGAAGGACTTGTACAAGCCCTTAAACATTTCATCAAAGAAGTAACTACAATATATTAAAAGTGACAGATGCCCCAAGGCGGCAGATTTAAAAACAACACAGTGGCTTTTCACTATTTTGCACTAAATGAGAACAAGAGAAATATCACAAACTGCCTAGCAAAATACATTTAAGACCTAACAAGACTGACAAGCTTCCTGAAATACAAAATCTAAACAGAAAATGAACACATAAAAAAGTTTAATTACACATAACATTTCAGATGGATCTTTTGCAGGTAACTTACTCGCAAAGCTTTGCCGTGCTACTATACATTTGAGTTGACTGAATTGTCTCATTATGCTTGTTGCTCTCACTGCTTCCAGATTCCAATAAAGATGCCCCATGTAAGAACTTGAGCGCAGCCTGAAAGTACAGGCCCGTACTTTCAGTTGATCCAGAACTCTGCAACAAAGGACCACGTTAAGAAACAGGCAACAAAGTAATGCTAACAACTAGTCCATTCAATAGGATGTATCTAAACCTTGAGACGGTCAGCCATATGTTTAAGGGCTTTTGCCTCTTTTACAGCATTTGTAGCAGCATGACTGGAGGAATCCCTTCGAATTGGACTAGGGGCTTCAAGATGCCGACCCTTGTTCATTTCTGGAGTTGGATGTCTCATATTTAAGGAACTGTTCTTCTCAGATTTTTTACTGTGAGATCGTTTTCCCTTTAATGCATCATCACTTTCAAATGCATCAGCTGCCGAAATGTTTTCTCCACTTTCCTTCTTAGATCCAGAAACACTTGCTACTGTTTCAGCCTGACCTCTTGCTAAGGGTGGTAGTGAGTGTGACTTTCCTCTGCCATAGGATTCAACCCCAACACGGTTACTTGAACCAGATAGATGCTTTTTGGATGATTTTTCATCATCATGGTCCTCCTGAAGCTTTTGCTTTTTATCATGGCGTTTAGCAACATTTAATCTTACATCTGAACTGTTCTGCCCTTCACAATTTAACTGATCTTCTCTTTTACCACTGTCGCTCAATATTCCTTCAGCCGAATCTTTCTTAGAAACAAATATCTTCTCTACCTTATCAAGAGGGAGAGCCTTTTCGTCAAACTTGTTTCTTTCACTCTTCAATTTTTCCTCGTAGGAATGATCTACAGATTCAAGGGAAGAATCCAAAATCCTGCTTTTACATTTCTCAAAGTCTGATCTAGAATTACAAGTCTTATCTTTAGACTGTGAAGAAAATCCCTTCTCAGACTTCTTTCTCTGGTGCCCAGTTTTTTCAGAATTTGTTCTTTCTTCATCTTGGCATTCCTCATTACCTTTACCTAAGCTATCTACATAGACATCGCTAACGTGTTGAGTGCCAAAATCAGTACAAGTTACACTCTCTGCCTTGACCTTACCATCAGATGGTTGGTTCAAATTCCTATCCGAAGATTCAAGCACATGGGACTCTGATGGATTGTGATAGGTGTCATCGCGAGCTGTGATCTTCATCACCATCCCAGATTGATCATCACCTCCATCATTTTCGCCACTCCAAAACCTTCCCGGACTATATGTAGTCAGAACACCAGCGTCCTGAAACTCATCTTTGTCTTCCGATCTTACTCGCTGATGCAAACTTATCTGCTTCAGGAAACCTAAAAGGAGATGAAGACACTGATTCAACTGGGGAGCTTTTTGTTTCATGGACACTAAGATTGTTTTTACATGACCCAGAAACCTTCGATGAGCTTGAATTGGCAGCAACAGAGGGCTGTATAGAAGCCGTACTACTTTTCAAATAATCTACAGTATTTTCAATTCGCTGGTCCTTCATGCCCCTACCTTTTCTGATAGTTCCAACATTGCCTTTGCTTCTGCTCGCGTCTTTTCCTTCTAACTTGGATATTCTTGGTTTCTTTTCTTTCCTGTGCTCATTTTCATGGGTTTCTTTGACAAAACCCTCACAGATTCCGGGATGCTGTTCTACACTATGCAGACCATAATGTTCCTTCCCTTTTCTCTTTTTAAGGGAGTCTTGATTATCAAATTCTCTAATACGCAGCAAACCATCATCAGAAGTCCTAGCTGATATCTTTGCATCACTCCTGGAATCCCTATTATTTGCATATTTATGTATATCAGTACCAACAGCACTATTTGGCAAACCACTACTTGAACTACGGTCAGCTTTTGAGGAGGCCCCACCATTGTCAGAGGTCCAATTTTCATCACCATAATGTGCATTCTCAACGTTAACTGTTTTAGAAACTCTGGAACTCTCTAAATCAGAATCTCGCTTGATCTCCTTCGAATTTGTGCCTACATATGCATGTTAAAGACAAAATTTATAGAAATCCCAACACAAAAGTTCAAGAAGCTTAATGGCAAACCATACAGAATTAAGATACCTCTATCAGAGTTGCCCTCTAGTGAAGATCTTTTCTCTTTCTTATTATCCTTCCTCCTCTCTAAAGCTACACTACTAGAGTGGCGAAGATGTTGATATGCATCAACAGGAGTGTGGCTAGCTCCATGTTGGCTTGATGCCTTAACGTCCTTTTTCTGGTAGTCTGGAAAGTGAGTAGGGTCATCTAAGTCAGTAGGATATTTCAAATCTATTGTTCTGTGCTTTTTCTTCCCACTGTTTGGATCTTGGGAACCAATATGCTTGTTTTGAGAGTGACACTTAGCATCGACGGATGACACTCCCAACACAGTCCTAGCAGGATAATTAAGCGGATTTTGTTGATTCTCAGAAGCAGAGGCAGGAACTGAAGTAGGAGCCAGGTGGTAGAGGGCACGTAAAGCCTTTGTTGTCTCCGCCTCAGGGATACCACAGCGGTTCATTCCCGGCCTAGAGAAATGATCCAAAAGAAATTATCATGAGTAAGTGTTCTAAGCACACGAAACACATACAGAGGCCTTCCGAAGCAACATATTTATTGTTACAAAACCAAAGAAAGTCTTTCTGAATATAATCCTGGAATAAACAATTGTTCTTTTACTAGCCACCCCCCCCACCCAAACAAACCAAAAAAATAAAAAATTATTACTCCAACCAGTATATAACTAACAAATTAACAGGACTTACAGCCAGGTGAGCATCCTACAATGCCATTTCTCAGGAAGACTAGCAGGATTTGTATCATGTGGAAGAAGTCTCCACTCTTGACACCTATCACAAAGGACCCAATCTTCATTGTCTAAAGGAACCACTCCTGCTGGGGTAGCATCAGAAGTGGGCCCACTTATAGTATGTGGAGATTTATTCAAAGCCACTGTAGAATGGGAAGATGGCATTTCCATTTTTTTAACAATATTTTTTTCCTTCCCTGCACTGTGACTTTCAACAGTGCTTCGTTTTTCAACAAAATGAGGATCCTTCAGCCTTCCTGAGGAAGGCATTTCCCCTAAAATTGATTCACTGTCTTCTTCTTCAAGTTCTAGTTCTCCAAAGAAGTCCTTATATCTGTCTCCAGGATTTCCTTGGTCCCTCTTGGAATCAACGGAATCATTTTTAGGCATAAGAATTTTCGCATGAGAGTTCTTATTTTTAGGCTTCAAAGAAGAATGTGACTGATCTTTTGAAACATCAGAAGCTTGAGAACCTCCACTCCGGTTTCCTTTTGACTTTTTCCTTGAACCTGATGATAACTGCTCCGTGCCAGGAGTTATTTTCAAACCATCCTAATTGCTGGATATCACTTTCTGAACTTCTAATTTCTTTAAGAGATTGGAGGCTTCAATACCAAGAACCCTTTTTCCCTCACAGAAGTTTGACTCAAATCGAGCCTTTTCTGCTTTGTGGATATCATGCTGTAGATAAGATGCATTGTCGATCCCAAAATTTGCTTGTTTACTTTCCCAAACCTTTTCAGGTGGATGAAGATCTTCACTATACTTGTCATCCTGGGAAAGCGGTCCTGAGTAGGTTTTGTCCCTCAACCCATCTTTAGAAGAAATATCAACTTCGTTAGAAGTACCTTTAGTAGGGTCACCAAGACCTTGCTGTGAACCAGATAAAAGTGGCAGTTTCAGAGCATTGGAAACCAGTTCCTCACAACCTACAATGTCGATATCAGTTTCCTTCTTGAACAGACTATCATTGCTCTTCTCATTTATCAACTGTGTGGAAAACATGCAATCTTTTTCAGATGACTTGCGTTTCCTCTGTTCTAAAACTTTCTGATCATTCCTGATAGGAAGAGACCCATTAACTAACATCCCCGAACTTTCCAAGGTTGCTTTGCGAATGACTTTGGAATCTTTGGATTCACTGTTCCCCCTAAGCTTTCCTTTTTCACACAGATAAATCAGATCATCGGATAGAGGAGATAAAAGAAGGCTCCCATTGGTAGGAAATGATGTAATGATCTGCCAATGCAACAACGAAAAGTGTCAAAAAACCTCAGGGTACTTGGTCGATTTATTTAAAAACGGGAATTAAAGTTGATATCAGTGATGAGGGGCTAAAATTCACCTGAAGAATACTAGTAGGAGATTCATCTGGCACATCCTGATCATTACCACATAAACCTTCACTAACTTCGGGATTATCATCTAATGAAGATGATGGAGAGACATCCAGTCCAAGACCACTGTAGATTTCAGCATTCTGTCGTGTCAGCAAATTTTCAGCACCAACTTTGATTCGGACCTTCAAAGTCCGCTGGTCAGAAGGATTACCGGGGTTCTTAACAAGACTAACATTTGAAATGAGCTCCTCTGCCTGTGCAGATGGGATGGAGACATCCCTTTTCGCGGGATTGATCAAGGTTGAAGTCTTTGCTGAAGATGCTCCAGGCCTTGCCGATAGAGAAGCACTTGTTGAAGCGAATGAACTTTCCCTACCGTCCTGTATTGAAAAACCACTAAGTGCTCAAATAGAGTTTTATAGCAGGGAAGACGTATCCTCATAATTCCTCTGTGCGGTAAAACGTGTTGAACATAAAATATCTAGATCTACTTCTTAAAAAAATATATATATATTTAGATCAAATAGATATGTATATACCTCTAAATGCATATTGTTCGTGAATCTGGCGCCACTATTGTTATGAACTTCAGGAGAACTCCTTGCTCGAGACCAAGAAGGAGACCGCTGATACGTTGGTAAAAATGAACCATAGCCACCAAATTTTGCCCCTATTCAGCATTTAAAGTCTTGATAAGTACTTTGTACTGTAAGCCACATTAAGGTGACCTTGGATTTTATGGAATCAATCTCTCTTTATCTCAACTCACCCAGATTCTCAGCTGAAACTCCACCTTCAAAATCTTTCTGAAAATGGCCCAGAACATTTTGGAGTTTCTCTCCCTTCAAAAGAGTGCAAATAGCATGTTAAAGATACATACACTAATCAAGCCACCAACAATGACTAGCTTTCAAGAATGTATATATGCCACATCATTATATCCAGTCCTGATATAGCTATATTTGGGAAGTTTTAAAACCAGACACTATCATCATAAATAATGTCCAAACAAATTATTCTTGTCTTTCTCTTAATGAAATATGAACAGGAATCAGTTACATTCAGAACATCAGTACAGAATGCATTTTATTAACAGAGTCTTTAGACCAATATATTAATCAGAAGTAACCAGTCTAACATCACTAGTGTGGCTCAATACTTTAGGCAAAGAAATTAACAAACTCATTAGACCGATCTAAACAGAAAAGCAAACATAATTGACAAGCGAACAGGATATTAATTCAATAATTAAACTACATGCAGCTATAAGAAACTGAAGAGCTGAATTACAAAAGCAAATTAGGAAAATAAAATAAAATGGACCTACAATGTAAGATAGAGTAATATCCGGGTCAATTGTGGATTCATCGTCATCATTTGGGAAGCAGCCAGCCTCTCCCTCTTCAAGCTCGTTCTCTTCCATTTCCAATCCTAAACCTGACAATTTTCTCCCATCTCTACTTCCCAGAGAAATCATCAAAACTAGAAAAATAAACAGCTCCTAACAACACTCGAGTCGCCGTTTTCTTTACTCCACAAAACCGCCTTAAAACCAAGAATCTCAACAACCCTTTGACAAAATCGAAAACCCAGAAAAAACCACCCAGCAACAAAGATATCTCCTGATCGGATGAATAATAGAATTTATTGACCTACCAAACCCAGCTAATTTGTATATATGGTATATCTATGTAAACAAAGATATCCCCTCAGAAAACAGAAGAAAAAGGACTAATTTGAAAGGAAAAGTTGCGATCTCTGATTTGAAATTCGTATAGCTTGGATCTTGTCGTGCGATCTCTGAAGCTCAAACCAATTAGCAGAGAGAGGAAACTTTCTTTCCCAAAATAATTACTTATTTTTGGTGCATTAGCAGCCGCGATTATTCTATTTTGGTTCCTTCTTACAACAAATTGGACTCTCTCTATTTCCCAAAACAAACAAATAAATAATAAATATAAAAAATAATTACTGCCTTTTTTGAATTCTGTTTCAATTCTGTTTAGGATAAATAAATAGTAATTATAAAAAATAATTACTGCCTGTTTAGAAAAGACGTGCCTGGGGAGCGTGGGGTTGAATTCTGTTTCAATCCTGTTGGCTCCGCCGGAATGGATAAAAACCAAAAAGAGACCAGACTCTTACTCTAGCGCGTGATTGCCAGACCTGAGGGTGTTCAATTTGGATGTGGCATTCGTGTTCCACGTCGGGTATTGGAATGACTATACCAAATATTTCAGTTCGAATTCGGATTTGATCTCCAAAACGGCAAATGCATTTGGGTTTGGCCTCGGTTCGGGTTGCAATAACACTTCAAATTTTGTTCGAATATCTATCACATATAATGAGTACAAGGAAAAAAAAAACTTAAATGGAAAAAAAGTATAAAAATTTTAAAAAAAAAACCATAAAATACACTTAAAAATGTAATTGACAATTAGATACTAATGTAGTGAAATTAACAAAAAGAAACTAATGTGTTCAAAAAAAAAAAAAAACAATTCGAAACTAATGTTTGACTAGTTGGGCTTCATTGATTATATATTCCAATTTTATGCTTTATTAGCCTTAAGATCACAACATTCTCAAATAAGAACAGTTTACATTGTTCTCACCACAGGCCGTATATAAAACTAGTAAAACCTCCATAAGAAAAGTAAAGCATATTAGCATAATATAAAAATACTCAAATATATAATTGAAAAGTAATTGGCGCAATAACAAAGGTATGATTGTGAACTCAAAGAGACGGTTTTGTGAGTTGTGATATAATAGAATTTAAAATTTTTGAGAGTAGGAAAAAATATCGGTTCAACCTAAACCAGATTGATTTCAGGGTCGGGTACCCGAAACCCAAAATTTTCACCTAGTACATGCTCTCTATTTGGGTCTGGTTCAAGTAGCTTGTTCCTTGCTTAGGTTTTTTGCCGAGGCCTGGAATTCAACTATTCATTAGTTAGGAATGTTCAAGTATTAGTCGTTTAGTACTGTTTTGGTACCAAATATTGATATGCCATAGCATCAGCACATCTCTACACCTTATTTAAATCATATTAACGGCTTTTATTATATCATATCATTTCATTTATTTGATACCGTTACGGCACAAAAACATCTAATATTTGAAATGTCATTACAAAAGCATAATATATATATATGAGTGAAATTTAATTTCATGTTCTCGAAACAAAGCATCACACCATCCAACCACCTATTTGATTGCCAAAGAGATATGTCTCGTAAGTAGTGTCCCAACATGACTAGAACTAAACATCCTTGCCATGGAATATAGGCCGCAATAGCAACTGGTCGACATTCCATAACCTGACCTCAAGCACCTCCCAAGCATGTACCAATTTGGCGGGGGAGGGGGAAGGGGAATAAGAGGTCGAGTAAATAGTTCTACAAAAGAATGGATTGTATTGACTTGAAAAATAGAAAGATTTGTACAAACTATACGCTTCATCACCACTTTGTGGGAAATAGTTAGGTATGAATATGTTAGATACCCATGACTCAATTGGCAAAATAGTTATCCACCAAAAGCATTTTTTTTTCACCGAGGCATAAAGAAATTATTATGTTGTGAATGAACAAGATATTGAGGAATTGTCGACAAGCATAAAATCATAATTATTGATACGGGCCCTTTCCATAGAAAAGGGAAATCACGTGTTATAATAGAAGCAGAAGTGATGTGGCAGAAGTGATGTGGATCATTCAAGAATCGAAGTTGATTCGCTTTATAAAAAGATATCAATGAACTTCTATGAAATGGATTCATGGGATTCAGCCAATTATCTTGAGTGTGAAATATCATTGAGAAATAGAAATCTATGTTATCAAAGGATTTCCTGCGGTTGTTTCTGAATATGATACTCTAGTCCTATAGGGTCACGCTCATGAAGAGTTTAAAGGTCAATCCTTGTACATCAAAGCATTATCACAAAGATAAGTTGAGGAATACTCTTTAAGTACCATGGTAGTGGATCGAACCAGAATAGATGTATGCATATCACACCTAAAGATGTCGAGTTTCTAGGTTGACCTTCAGATATAAGTTCTTAATTGATGTTGGAAAGTCTATTGATTAGGGCTTGACCGCTTGAGATGATTTCGTAAACTTGATAGCCTTGCTAGTAGTTTGAGGTTGAGGTCAAGTACCAAGCTTGGCCATGATATGCGACATAGGGACATGATCTTGAGCTCAATCATGGGATATGATATAAGATAGACCTTGTGCTTGGTCATGAGGAAGTAAGTTATATGGGACATGAACTCGAGCAATAGGCTACACCTTAAGAGCATTCCAACCCCACCCCACCCCACCCCAGTAAAAATAAATAAATAATGTTATGGCTAAATACCATTTTTTGGAGGTGAAAAAATCCAAAGGAGAGGTCAAATTTAGACCATCATTTAGCTTTTCTCTCCATCTTTTTTTTTTTTTTGCCCTTTACCTCTTCCCCCTACATTTTTTTCTCTAACATTGAAAGTGTTGTAAACATGGGGTAATTTAGGGAAGATGATAGAAGTCTCAAGTGCTAGCCGAATTGAGTTTTTGTATTGGTAAAGTGCCCGTTTGCAAACTAATTTTAATGAGAAATAAGAGAAAGAATGAATAGAATAGAATGATGAAGATTTGTATAGTATATACGGGTTCTGCGAAATATGTGGAAGTAACCAACTTTTATTTAAAAGTAAAACTGAGTCGCAAATATCATGAAAATTTGTTCTTGTCAAATGGTAAAAGAATAAGTTTTGAATTATAATGAGGAATCTAATAACTTGTGTGAAATGAGGTGACATTTGGAATCAAATTTAACGTTTATAATGTTATATATGTAATCATTTTTCAAAAGTTCAACAGCATTTGGCCCCTAGTAGGAATCTATTGATGCCAAATTTAGCATTGACTCAACAAAAGAATGCGTTTACGGGGAAAATTTATATTTGAATTGATTTGAGCAATAAACTTGAAATTTATGGTGAAGTTAGTGAATTTATGAGAGGAGCAATAAGAGAAATAAATATGTAGAAGGCAAAGATTGATGTAAATGAGGAGGGTCCGTAATTCTTGTGGATCTCCTCTTATTTATAGTATAAAAATTGGCAAATAATGACTAAAAGCTTTAAATACTTAGCCAATGAGAAGACTTATAAATACACCTAGCTGGAGTAGGTGTAAGGCTTTTTGACTAATTGCAAGCTAATTGTCTGCATGGGAAAGACAAATGTCAGCTTTATAATAAATGCAGCTATCACATCAGCTTTAAGTGATAAGGTATGCAAGTTGCATCACAACTAGCAAGCATGTGGAGCTATGCACGGACATTGGGTTCTCCAAACCTACGACCTCACGAGCCGACCTGCTAGGGCGTTTGCGAAATTCTGGCAGGTCGGCTCATGAGACCTAACGAGCTGATTTTCTGAGGTCATGGGCTGAGACTTGCAAATCTTGAGCTCGTGAGTTTCCTGAGGTGATTGGTTGTGTACCTCTGCTGTTGGGTGGCCAGCTCGTGGCCTGGTGGGCAGTCCCTTGACTCATGGACAGCTGACCTTGACCTTATACTTGGGTATAAATAGAACCGCCTCTTTTAAGGAATAAGGCTATGCAAAGTGGGCTTGCAAGTTATCTTATGGCTTGCAAGTTGTCTTATGCAAAGTGGGCTGGCAAGTGTGATGAAGCGTGCTCAGGTCCCCAGGTCGTTCAGCTCCTTGACTTCAGGAGCTGACCTGTTGAGCTCGCCTCAGGAGCTAACGTCAGGTCTGGCCTCATGGGCCTACATTGCCAGGTGACCAGCTTGTGGTCTAGATGGTCAACTCCTTGACTTAGAGGCCGCTGACTTTGACCTCACACTTAGTATCAACATAATCTATTTCTATTTGGAAGTAGAATTTATGAAAATGAATGAACGAGTTTTTAGTTGAGCCTCATATGATATATTTGTAGATATGATTTCTAAACCGAATTCTATTTTAAAATTAGATTTTTTTTTTTAAAGCTAATATATACTTGTTTGAGTTAGTTGTCTTTATTATTTATTTATTTTTTATGACAAAGAGGTTGTAGGAGAGGAATTGAACCCTTGATCAAAACTTTAAGAACTAACTAAGATGTCATTAAATCATCACATGAGTCTTGGCTTTAGTTGTCTTTATGTTGAATGTAAGTCATCAAAAACTTCTTCAAGGCTCATTAATAATTAATTAATATATATTATGTATTAAAAAATTTCCACTCACATATATATGACAGAAAATGTGAACATGATGACAAATTTACTATAATGCTCTGTATCAAGCACAATTACTAGGTGTTGGAGCTAAATAATTTCTATATATTGTCAATAATTAACAATAATAATAATCATAATAATGTCATTTTCTTTATCCTAACTAGTTCAATTGTGTTCAAAAGACCCTTCTTAAAACTATCACTTATCCAGCTGCCAGGCAAAAGGAAGACCGTCAATTGCGACATCATATATATATATATATATAATTTTTTTTTTCTGAACAAGTGACATCATATATTTATTTATTTATTTATTATTTTGAAAGTTGGAAGTTCGTAAGAAAAATTTTGACCGTGAATTTCTAATGCTATATATTATTACCGGTGGTGATTATCATCTTATATATCAATATATCAATGTAGTAACATTAAATGATAAATCAAATAAAATAAAGTGAAGAGTAATTATACTTAAATATGAAAAAGTGACATACTTATGCAGCACAATTTTATTGGGCATTGATCATATGTATATTTTTTAATCATTTAATGAAAATGTGTGCTACATAGACAGTCTCACTTATTCATGTTACAATTTCATGTGTCATTTTCCGCCAATAAATGCTGATCATCACCCATCATTATTATTTACTATTATTACTATATATAAAAGAAAATAATTTGGAGAAACATTTGTAGACGACAATACCCTCATCCATATTTCATAGTTACATATTTGTCCTGTAATTATATTATTGTTTTTTATAATTAATAAACATAAATTAGTATTTAATAACATATTATGATATCTAATGTTTTATTGTCTCCTCAAATTCTCTCTTAAGTCTAATATTTTATTTTGTTAAATTTTTGCATTAAATGGTATTCATTTAAAAAATCATCAATCAATCTAGTTTTTGTGTATTTTAATCATATTTTTCTTGAGAACTTATTTGCATCTATTTTTGGATTAAATGATGTGTAAAAACAATTGTTGGCCCATGAGATTTCCCTCTAAAACCTTTTCTCCTTATCAAATACAAATTCTAATTCCATTTTTCAAGTTTTAGTGGAATTTTTAGTGTAAGTTCGGTAAGATAAAAGAATCTAGTTTAACTTCTTGTGTTCATTTTTTTTCCAACAATTTAAAGAATTAACATTTAGATAAATAATATCTCGAGATAGCATTATAGGAACAACTAAGATGTGCAACGCACATGTCACATACTAGTAGTGATAAAAAACTCTACGTTTTTGTTAGTTTTTCTTTGGTGTTTTTGTATCTGCTTCACCTCGACTGGAGCTTTATATTTGTTTTCTGATTAATGAAATGATATTAAAAAAAGAGAGAGAGAATAAAGTTATTAAAAAAAAAGATAACACTACATAATGTTTTAAAAATCGTAATGCGTGGAAAAACGTTGAGATCAAACCTTGAACTTAGATATGCTTAAGCACACAAATGCGTGATAAAGTGCAATGAATGTGTGACAAAGTGTACGGTGTGGTGAGACGTTAAGTACTAGCTTTGAGCATAAACGTCATCTATGCGAGACTTACGCAAGTTTTTTAGAACGCTGGTTTCAAGATAATATAATCATTTAATGATCATTGAGTGTAAGGTACAATAAGAAAAACAGAAAAAAAGTTTTATAAATCAAACTAGATTTGATATCTTAATTTGTGTGAAAATAACTAGTTGTCTATCTTATTAGTGGGAAGAAGGGAGTAATTGAGATGAGTCCCGCTATATGTAAGTAATCATTCATACTATCTTTTATAAAATAGTGTAAATTCAACTTCTTATCTTTAAATTATTTTCCCTAATTAAACAAAACACGGGGTAAGATTGTGAATTTACTCGCATTTTGTAAAAGATTACACAGATCTAACGAGATATTTGAATGTTATTAGTCGGAAAAAAGCCAGTACTCTAGGTGTACGGAGTTCTAGTACTCTTGGCTAATCAAGAATCTACATGTAGATTCAGGGACTCCAATTTGTTATTTAGTTTACGGCCAAAAACCTATGTGTGGGTTCTTGATTGGCTTTGATACTCTTGGAGTATTGGAGTTTTTCTGTTATTAGTCGAATTGGGAACTAAATATTCTAGTCCAATTTTAGTGTCAGTCGGTCGGTATATTATGGTGCTAATAGTTGCCGCAGATTGGGATTTGCAACTAACTCATATCAATAGGGAGACATACTTGTTTTTCTATTGTTCTATTTTAAAAGTAGAGCCAATAAGCCTTAGCCCATATGGGGGCTATGGCTAGACCTTGCAAGCTAGAGATCTTCATTGATTCTTCTATATGAGGTTTTTCTACATTTATTATAGTTTGTAATCTTTCGACTATATTATTGATTTATTTGCGTTGTATTTCAATAAAATAAAAAAAATAAAATTAATGATTAGCATAACTAGATCCATTTGGTTTGGAGAACATTTATGGTAAGCATGCTCAGTTCAATACTTCTAACTAATTCAAAAATGGTAACTGAAAATATGGAGCCCATTTAATTAATTTAGGGTTATTGGCGTAAAAGGTCTCTACATTTGAGTTGTTTTGTGGAAATCGTCCCTACCTTTCATTTCTTGGCAATTTCATCCCCACCTTTGTATTTCTTGGCGGAATTCGTCCCTGCCGTCATTTGCCGTTAATCTTTCCGTTTTTCAACATTTATTTTTGTAATATTATATCTATATATACGCACACTTATATTTTTTGTATTTTAAAAAAATTAATACACTCAAATCTAAATGCGTTAATAAAATGTTAGATAATATTAAATAAGATAAGTGCGTTTTATTTTATTATGTTGTTTTATAGGGTTTATAACTGATTACTAAATAGACGTATAGTTAAAAAAGTATAACAAACAAAATAATTAACAACGTTACCGCATAAATAAAATAAAATATAATTTGATTCTCTGATAATTTTCTTGAATATTACACACTTATCTTATTTAATCTTCTCTAATATTTTATTGGCGTATTTAGATTTGAGTGCATTAATTTTTTAAATTACAAAAAATAATAATTAATACATTAATTTAGACTTTATAAAATATAAGTGTGTATATATAGATATAATATTACAAAAATAAAGGTTGAAAAACGGAAAGATTAACGGCAAATGAGGGTAGGGATGAATTCCGTCAAGAAATACAAATGTGGGAATGAAATTGCTAAGAAATGAAAGATAAGGACGATTTCCACAAAACAACTCAAAGGTAGAAACTTTTTACGCTAATAACCCATTAATTTATTATCAAGATCCCTATATTACTTATCTAGTTGTCTTAATTTTTATTGGCAAAAAATTACAATCTTCAGCAGCCGATTTGAAATTTTTACGTCTACCAGTTGATATACTGCCCACGCAACTCGTGTACAGAAACAATGCAAAAAAGAACCGCGTGGGAAACATGTGATTGACCTATCCAACTAATGTGCCCATTTCATTTGACCAAAATGCCTTTTATTTATGTGGTCTTGAGATGGACCAACGAAATGGTAAACAAACAAAGTGAATGTCAATTTTGTCAATTCCTTTGGTTTTGCCAGGTTGTCTTTTATTTCGTCTATTTCAAAGCTGTTCTTACCGGAATGATTCAACGCCTCGTACGTATGGACCACACAAGTGTTTACGCATCGTTCTCTTTCCTTTTTTTTTTCTTTGGGTTGCGTTATTTTCACAATGATTAATTATTGGGGAATTTTAATTTTTTTGGGGGTTTAATTTCACATATTGTCTCAATCTTTGGGGTTAGTTTCAGTTGAGTCTCTAATTTTTTTTAACTCGTTAGGTCTTTAATATTTCATTAATTCGCATAATTGATCCTTTTTTAAGCTTTCCTTTAATTTTTCCGTTAACCCTTCAACCAATATCAGACAGTGACGTCGAACAATAAGTAAGCACATCATCATTGCCTAATGCCGTAATAGTGTCAGACAGTGACGTCGAACAGTATTAACCACTGATATAAGTACATCATCACACACTCAAATCATATTAGTAGCTTATATTTTGCACACCTTCTGTTTGGTGTTGTAACGATATCAAACATCTGGTGTTAGCTTATTTCTACAAGAAGTGAGTGTGTATTAGAAAATTAAAAAATTAACTAAGGAAAATAGAATATAATTTGGAACATATGAAAAATAAAAGGGGAAATATCTTTACGGGAGAGCATATGTCAATTTTTCTATGGGAACAATGTTAATTTCCTAACTAACATTACCAAAAAGGCAAGAAACCACTTGCGGTTTATTAAAACCACATATAGTTTCTTGAAACTATCAATTGTTTTTTTTTTTTTCTTTTAAGTCAAGATCGGTTCCTTAGAAGAACTAACACTATTTTCTTAGAATTAGAAAAACCGATAAATGACATAACATTTTGGGAAAAAGGAAATATTCCTTTCTTTCCTCAATTTCATAATTTTAGGAGAAAAAGGATTAACTCATTTGTCATCTCCAAAATCACTCATTTATTCCCGTGAATAAGTAGTCATAAGAGACTTCCTAGATATTTTGTTACAAAACCCCACACCTTATGTGACTTGTATAGATGTACATCACATGAATTTGAAAAACACGTGTCGTACATCGACACAGGTCACATGCAGTTGGAAATTCTGTTACAGTTTTTAAAAATTTTCATCCCATGAATATATTTTTCCATTTTCATTAAATTGGAATGTATTTGCTCGAAAGCTTTGTCCAGATACACTCGTAATAAAATGTAGTAATTGATTATTATATTATATATCTTGTATACTAAATTATATATAGGCATTTATTTTGCAAAAAAAATAAAACATAAAAATAAAAAATCTATGCATTTATTTAGCAGTCCTTAGCAAATTATTACCCTTCCAATTCGACGTTTGTATTCTTATTATTGATATAGGTACGTGTGTTGCACGTAAATTGCCAGTCATTAGTTATCCATTATTTGTTATAAGTTTTGAATTTGTGTTTACGCTCGACATGTGTTTTCAAACAAGATAGCAACAAAACAATAAAGTTGTACCATATCGTGCCAATTGCCTTTTAACATAGTTCAAGTGCTTTAAATTAGACAAAAAATAATAAAACTTAACAAAGAAATGAAAGTAGATAAATGAAATTGATGAAGAATCAGTGTGTTCTTGCGGTCATCATTGACGTCATCGTTATCCATTGGCGTGCTTGCCATTGTTAAATGCGACATGGATATGGTGGCCAATCAATCTCTTTGATCCCTACATGTGTATCCAATTCTTTCCAGAATAATCGCTGTGGAAAACAAAATTAATATATCTTTTTAAATGTAATTAACAAGGCACTGTAATGTTAGATTGGTGAACTAATTATAAGCAACATTATATGTATCTTCAATTTAGGACTGGCTGACATATGTTGGCCATCCAAAGGGCATCCACGTTTGACCCAAAGTTATGGGGACAAAACCAATAATTCAAGAACATCATAATGACCCAAAGCTACACTATCTGTCTTTGCATAGCTCAGGCAACCTGGTTGATGGCCCTTATGAAGGATTTTTGAATTAGTTAATTCTTAATTTTATTCAGATATCTCACATCAATGGGCAATAGGCACTAACAAAATAAATATGAAATTTAACTATCAGAGAATTCAATTCATAACTTTATAGAAATACATCTTAGACACTACTCAGCTATAACAATGGTGATGAAGATGAGTATTGCTAACCTGATTAGCATCTTGAAGCATTGGTGGCAATGTTAATGCTGCAGTTGTAGGTAAACTGTAAAACTCTTGCCCTTTTTACAGCTAGAATCCACAACAGAATACTTAACGAATGCAAGTAATGTTGCCTTTGCTAGCATTGCAATTATGGTCATTCCATTTGACTTGATCTAGATATCACAGGAAAAAGTGAATCACATTGTAACATGAAAAATATGAAAAAAAAAATCGAAGTTTCTATCTTACAAACAATCCCATATTGTAAAATCTTCAATATCAAAATAAATTTCTACACCTCTCTTTACTCTATGTCTGTATAATAATACACATAATACTTTCTATTGCAGTACTGATCTAAAGCCATATTGACCCTTTTCTTTTTCTAGCAAAATATGAACTATGCAATTGTTGACAGTCTGTAATAATCTCTATCAGTATACAATTGCTAAAGCAATCTTTCTACTAATATCAGTTCAAAATACATATTCACAAAAAATTTGATATTTGTAACCTCTAATTCTACGGTTTCTTCACTCATTCATACTTCATTCTTAGAAATCATCTGGGTTATTCCAATTGCAAAATTCAGTCTAGTATATATATAGGATATGATGAAGTACAAGAATGGCAACGGGGTGGGTAGGCCTCCCCCGTATCCGCCCCAATTTCTACCAACCCCACCACATGCATGCTCCTAACCTGTTTGAATCCGATACGGGGCGGGTTGGTTCAGGTCGGGTAAGTAAAAAATACCCATTACCCCTCATGTTTTCAAAAATCTTAATAAAATTAAAAAATAACATTAAATTCACCAAAATAAGAATATTCTCACATTTAACAAAATTTTACATAATAATCAAACATTGAATCATAAAATGTTTAAACATAATATTTTTAATTACAACCAAATGATTAAATATAAAGTTCAAATCATCAAACAACATTCAACCACACACCAAATTTTAAAAGTTCAAACATTACAAGTATACTTCATTTAAGACTTGAAAGTTAAACTCAATTGTCACATGTTCGAATCTTTTTTGAGTTCCTCCACAATATGTTTTATTAAAAAAATAAATAAAGAAAAATTATCCGATCAACGATGCAGGTCAGGGCGAGGTGGCCATTATCCCTCCCCGCCACGTTAGACTTTTGGGAGGACGCTTTCACCTCATACCCATCCCATTACTTAACGGGGCGGGTTTCACCTCATACCCATCCTATTACTTAACGGGGCGGGTACCTATAGGTTTTGGGTTTTAAGGCTAAAATTGTCATTCCTAATGGAATACTCAACAAAGGGATCAGATTGGACACAATTAACTTAAGAATGATACTCTTTTCGTCCCAGAAAGATAGATTTGCTCCTATTTTGAAATACCAGAATTCTCACCCTTGCGTTGCATGGGGAGAACAACAGTAATAAGAAATTTCAACTGTAATATACACTTAGTCTTCATCAAATATATATTAAAAGTGAATAAAGTAGAAAAGTATAAATGAATAATAATTTGAATGTCTAAGATAAACAATTTAATGTTCTTCGAAAGTATAGAACTTCATGCAGTCTAAAATATTATACTAAGTTCTTTTTCCATTAATTTTCCTATAATAGTTATTATGAATCCTAAATTATTTATAATAATTACAAAGTCGCGCATATGAAAAATATTTTTTCAGTTTCTAGAGGAGCCATTCTTCACAACAATAGACTTAATTAAACTGCGCAACTTGTACTCCAAGGACCTAAGAATAGAATGAGTCGAATAACATATAACACATGAGACATATATCTCAACAGCACTAGATCTCGTTAACTTGCTAGAAAATAAATATCTAATATCTATAAATAGGTTTGAACTCAAATTGATTCTGAAACGATAAGGATTTGTAGACTTACATAATTGACACGCCCCATCCCTAGTACCTCTAATTTACTAGAAGTATGACGTGCGCCGACGATAAATTCCAACTAAAAGCTAGAATTTACCGTCAAGGCTCGTGAACATACTAATTATTCTAGAAAAATTTTGAGATCATCTCCCCTAATCTGATAACAAACCAACCTATATAAACTCCAAATACCAACCCATTAACACCTTACGATATGATGATTTCTCATTAACACCACCCCATAAGTGAAGAAATATACTAAACCAACTATAATTCGCATGAGATCACCCAATACATACTAGTAAGTTAACCATTTCAAAGCCTATAATTCATAATAACAACAGACCCATAACAATCTCTACGTGATGGCTCGTATTCTTGAAATAGCATGCTCAACCATAATTCGTTGCCCTAACTTCAATTGCTACCTGAAAAGAAAATCATTTAAGAAAACATATGTACTAACTACCCTAGTGAGTGGAGTTTTAAATAAACATGCTTTTGGAGAATCAAGATATATGAAGTTGAATTCATCACACATCAAAATATTTTATAGATAATTTCAATGCTAGAGAACTTCATGGAAATCATTTCATTCCAAGAATCATAATTTGAATTGTAATTACAGCACAACATCAACATTGATAGAATCGTTACATGTTAGAGAACATCATGAGCATCGTTTCATTTAATAATCATCATAAAATTCACTAGAAAACATCATAAAAATCATTTCATTTCAAGATCATCATATAATTTTCCCCAGAGAGTATCCAACATCTCCTGATCCTAATATTAAGTCATACGCGTATAGACATCAGCTTGGGCCATAAGTACCTTATGACCCATTCGCCCTAGCGGCACAACAACCAGCTTGAGCCATAACTAGCACATAGGCCCCTTCAACTGGGCGGCATATCATTTGGTCAGCTTGAGCCAGAGGCCCCTTCGCCTATAGGGGACATATTCATAACGTTGGATACGCATTTGGGGGTTTTCATGCATCATAAATCATGTTTCAAATCATTCATTTCTCTAAAATCATGAACCATCATAAACCACATTTCAATTCCAACACTTTCTCTAAATATCACGAGATCATGTTTGCATAAAGCTCTATATAAATTTGCTAAAGGAAAATCCACATAACTTCTCTAAGAAACATCAATCTTAGAAATTTTATAGAAATACATTCATCATAAAACATTGCAAGCTTTAGTGAAATCAAGGCATGGCATATTTCATTTGGAAAGAAAAGAAGAGAAAAAACTCCACTCATCGGCTAACTAGCCTCCTTTCGTGTTTCATTCCCTTTGATCTTTATTATTTCCTACGACATTATATAAAAATTCTACTTAAAATTTAATTCTTTTCCATTTTTCAATTTACACATATAATTCAATTCTTTTATTTATCCTTACTCAATCCTATTTGTCTCTTTCTAGCTTATTTACTAGTTAAAGATTTTCTAGTTTAAGTAATCATCTTCATCATTATATACTAAATTAGAAAGCTCAACAATTACTAAAGATTATACTATCATATGACCCACTAGTTCTTCATTTCCACACTCAACTTAACTTTCCGTCAAATGTGTGCATCACTTATAAAATCAAGACTTAATTCAATTCTTTAAATAAGGATTTTTAAGTTTTCATATTTGGGCAATACACAATTAAAACCATTTTATACTCAAGAACGGTATCATATATTTATGAAATTTTCCTATAAGGTAGAACACTTATATAAGTTCATCATATATGAAGTTGAGCTCAAGAAGACTAAATTAGGAACACCAAAATATTTCTCTGCTTCCTGAAAATCTATTCTCGGGTATACACTGCCCCCTTCTTACAAAACATGTCACAAAAACTCCTACCGGTCTCCAAATGGTGTCATTCAAATTTTGTGTGATAGCCAACTCATAGAAAATCATTCTCCAACTTGTATCTTGCTAAAATTCAACATATACTATCATTTATCACCTTCTCAACTTGGAAGGGCAGAAACTTCATACATAATAATTCCTTGTTTGATTCCAATTTCGTGTCTAAGAAGAATTTCACACTATGACTTTCCTTATTTAACTCGTATTCACATAATAAAATCCCATTACTTAAATCTTCATTATCATATTGTAAACCTTAGGAATTTATTTCATAACAAGCGCTCAAACCAAAGTATAATTTACTCTTCTTGGATCCTTGTGTAATGAGCTAGTCCTTTAATAATCACCTTAAGATTCACATCCTCTAGCTTTAGGCAAAGCTAAAGAGAACTAAAAGCACTTGAAAAAAACCCATAACTTCAAACCTTAGAATCTCATATTATTCAAATATCCCATGAAATTTAAATACGTGTAGTTTATATCAACGTACTAATCATTATCCCCTTTAAAATTCATCACAAGACACCATATAGCAAAACCCAAATTTCTCCACTTCTAGGGTTTGTGAAAATCAACCCACAATATATAATAATAGCTAAACATTAAAGCCCATCAATCTTTCGACATAAACATCAATTATTTTGCCTTAAATCGTAGAAATAAGCCATAAATTTAACTCCCAATAGAAAATACATAAACTCTAAAAATAATTCTTTAACTTACCTTTATGAAATTGCACAAGAAAATCGAAACGCAAATGCCAAATCATGCCATCAAGGTGTAATTTCCTCACTTTCTTCTCTTTTTCCTTCCTTTTCCTTTTTCTTTTCTTTTTCTCCTCATTTTTTTTCTCTTCTCTCGGGCCGAACTCTCAGTTTCTCTCCTGTGTGTTTGTATGTAATTTCCAAAATACAAGAGAAATCATTTACATATATATAAAATTGCGCCCAAGGTCCCTCACTTCTTGCTTTGTTTTATTTAGGTGCTTAAATTCACACTTTACTTCATTTAAACTACCCAACTTATAATATGATTTCATATAAATCCCAAACTTATTTAATTGCTTAAATGATAACCCTAAAAATTAAATTAATACATTTTAGTCTAAATTTGACATTGACTTAACATATTACACCTTTGACATTGCCAAGTAAAGGTTGAACTTTGAAAATAACGGGGTGGTTCGTCGCTACCATACCGGAAAATCATGATACATAGTTACACTTAAATATAATACTTTCACATAGTTGATTTTATTGCACCAAAAATCCCTTACTGAGGAAGATGTAATAAGAAATCCTTTCACAGTAAAAATTGCAAACGTGGTTTTAACTTTTGCTCTTCTATAGTCACAATTATCACTAATTGTTCACAGTGTTAGAATGTCCAAGCTAGTGATCTTTTACCCTTGCTGTCCATCTCAATTACACAATGCTCATTCCAATCGCAACAGAGACTTGCTAAGAAGTGCTGGCATATCACATCAGTGTACTGCGCAAGATCTTCAATATTTTTTGTTACAGAAACACTCTCCTGCAATGAAAAACATAGTCAATCAGCGAAGCTAGAAAATTGGTACTAAACTTAGTGTATTCCCTATGACAACTACGAAATGAATTGATCCTCATATATAACAATTGGACTAAGAAATCATCTGTTGCAAACACAAATCAAACTCAAGACATGCTAATATATAGTAGTCTAACATTCATGAAATACAAAAATATCAGTAGAGTGATATCTAGTGACCAAACAGAAATCAAGAGTTACTGTCTTTTCCCATAAAATTATAATTCTCTACAAAGGTTTATAGGATGAAACACCATGCCTTGCAACAATATTATTTAAAAATAAAATCTGAATACACATAGACATAGATATATTGGTCAATTATGCAGTACTATCTCTTCAAGTGATACACTTAGTATGGAAAAACTCAACACATTTCAAATATCATGTGTATTCTCAATCTACATGTAATTCAAGACATTCAAGTATTCATAACGAAAAATAGTATTCTTATTCAATGTAATCTTAAAATTTAGCATACTCAACAAATGTATAACAAACCCAATTAAACTCAGCAAATTCAGCAACATAGATAAAATCATAGGAGAAAATGAAGGGGAAAATGGGTGACATATGGAGTTGGGTACGGTAGCCCGACCTGAACCGAACAAGAACCAAACTAATCGGGTTACCAGCCCTACCCAACCCAAAACGATCGGGTCACTAATACAACCTAGCCCAAAATTTCAGTTCGGTTTGGGTCGGGTCGGGTGAGTTTTAAGAACAGTCCAGCGTGTTTCTTTCACTTTTTTTTTTTTGGGTTTTTTCCTTGAACATTTTTCCATTTAGTTCACCCTCCTTTTTAACAAATACCCAATGGATCTTGGCCTATCTTTCAAGTTCTAATTATTAATGAAAAGTTTTTTTTTGCTAATTTACAAAAAAAATGCCAAATTTACCATTTTATTGAATATCATATCATATCATAAAAGAAAATAAGCATACCAATATACCATTCATGCATTAATTTTTTTTTCTAACTTTTCCACAACAATTCGACAAATATTCTTAGTAAAAAATTATATAATTAAAACTTATATACATTCAACCTACAAATAATAAAAGGTAAACTATAATAAGATTTCACCATATAAATACAAATAAAACCTACAAATAATATATTTCAAAAAAATAAAAAAAAACTTACAAATAATAAAAGCCGAACTATATATCGCCATATAAGCACATGCAACCTACAAATAATAAAAGCCGAACTATAATGAGTAATCACCATGTAAGCGCATATGCAACCTACAAATAATAAAAGACAGACTTATAAGCCTTACAATCACCCATTTTACAAACTTCTAATCTAATATAAAAATATTGCATTCATCCAAAGTAAAAAAAATAAAAGTAAATATACATTTGTCTGATTGTCAACGTGTAACTTGTAGGGCGATACTTCAATTTACATTCTCCAAAAAAAAAAGGTGAAATACTTCGATTAAAAGAAGTCATTCAAAATTCCATTAAGAGGTCCTCTATCTATTAAAAAATGTAATCTAAACAGAATAACCTCACATGCCACTGCTGTGTCACCCTCTAATCAACTCCCTCCTTCTACTTCAAATTCAATGTGTGCGTGTGTGTGTGTGTGTGTGTGTGTGTGTGAGAGAGAGAGAGAGAGAGAGAGAGAGAGAGAGAGAGAGAGAGAGAGTTTAAAAGGAAACTTGCTTCTATTGGAAAATAAAGAAACAGAAAAAAATGCATAGTTTATTCTCAGACGAAGAACTCCAAGAATGAACAAACAATCAAATCACCAATTACAATTCACTTTAACAGAAAAGGACCTGTTGTGCAGTGACAAATTTATGCTTTTAAGGCACTGGTACTAAAAATATATTAGACCATTTGGAAACACTACCCTTCCTTATAATATCCCTCCCCTCATTGGCCTCCAAACTCTATGCCCATTCAATAGTTAAGTGATATTTAATTTCAAGTAGTAGGAGATCTGTCAACAAGCAAACATACTCACTGGATGGTTGGAGCAGAATATATGATTTCACGTTGAGAAATGAGGTGACATTCAATATAGTGCGGCACATGATTCTCCCACATGGAAGAGAATGCTCTTATATAGTTAGAAATGAGGCAAAGTCCTTTTTATCTATTGGAAGATCAGGACCTAACGGGACACCACATGCTTACTAAGAATAAGCGAGATGGGATGACCTAGAAGAAGAAGAAGAAGAAGAAGAAGAAGAAGCTTTTAATAATTATTACCTACTAGAAAAGACATAAAAGCCATTACAATCACCCATTTTTCTTGCTTCTCTACTGATCTTTTTGCAGTAGATACATATGTGCTATTCAGTAACTTCAAGCATTGTTCTATTCTTGAATGTATGATCAAGAATATGACCTAGGCTATTTAGCCACCTTAATGGACAGACGTGTATGCGACAACTGTCGAGAGAAAAAAATGAGAAGGTTGTTACTGTACAAAAACACATAAGCATGAATTTATAGGGCTCACATCCATAAAACATAAAGTAAAATTTAATGTATTGATTGATCAGAGAAAGATCCAGACAGTAGAAAACAAGAAAATTGGTAAAATAAGATGAGGAGACATATTAAACCACTCTAAATAAGGAAATTATTGGATACACATTACATAATAACTTGACATCTTATCATGGGAAATCCACAATCTAGTTTGAACTCACTATCATTATCTGAACCAACAATTCTTTCTTTTTATTTTTTTCTCTCATTTTTTAAGTCTCTAAGAACTTGGTTGGAACCCACTGTCAGCAAAATGGATAATTTTCGATATGTTTCTACTTCAATCAAGCAAAACCCAAGAAAATTAAATTTCACAACTCTCATACAATTTAAGCAGAAACCCACATAAAAGAAATGGCATAATGCACTCATGAACATAAAGAAAAAGGCACGATGTTAATTTCCTCAAGAATTTGCTGTTTGCTTCTTAAGAGTTTATAGAGGTTACATTTGTGGACCAAAAGATAAACTGGGAATCATTCGAAAGCAACAAATTTCCATCTAAAATTTTCAGTTTGGCAGAATTCACCCCAATAATGGACGTCTTCCGATTTGCCACCCAAACTATGGTTCCCCAACCCCTATTACCTAGCATTACTAAAACTTGATGTTGAGAAGAATCCGAGTTCAAAGACGTTAATACCAGTAGAGATAATTGTCTTTGTTCCTGTAGGAGATTGGCTTGCTATAATGCTGTCAGCCACCGGCCACCTCTGCTGCCCCAAATTATGCAACACCAGGCTATGGCAACTGACTTCCTCGAATTCTTCTCATTTCTCTCTTTCCCTGCCTCCCTTTCCTTCTTCATCTACTCCAACTTCTTCGGGTTCTTCGCCTGTAGTTTCAGTAGAAGATGAAGTGGAAGAGAATATGCAAAAATGAGCGATTTGAGTTTCGATAGGAGAAGTGGAAGAGAATTAGTACAAACATAGCCATTCATCTATTTATCTGTGCAAAAGCTCATATTAATTAGAGCATCTCCAATACTTGGGAGGGTTACGGGAAAAGTGAAGGCCACATTAGCAAATTGACATTTTACACAAAAATGCACATAAAATGCAGTTGAGATGGTAGTCTGTCTAGAGGAGTTGGCTGTAAAAATATTGCACAGGGTCAAGCAAAAGGTCTGGATCTAGACCATGTGTAATAGTGTTGGACTCGGTGAGTCATCAAAATTTGAATTTTTAATTGCATTTCCTCTTTCTTCTCTTCCACCTCAAGAGGTGGTTTTGCTTGTCTCTCTCTCTTCCCACTTTATCTTCAGCAGCGCTTTTCCCTTCTCCCTCTTCAATTCTCTATCTCTATCTATATACATGCATTTGTATCTATATTTACAGATCTACAACTCTATCTGTAGTATATAACAAAAGATAATTTGGTTTCTTCTCCATTTCCATTTTTACACATTTCCACCTTGCAATTTCTTCATGCCAGACAACAAATGGATTTTTTGGCTCTAATATTTTCAGTATTTTGATTCAAGCACCAACTAGATTTTGAAAACAAATGTTATTTTCAGGTTTTGAGAAAAAATATGTTGGACACTACCATAATTTTATTTGATGAAAATGCGCACTACACATACCCATTGGAGGCACAAAAATATAAAATCCCTGTCAATTAACGAAATGCATGCCACATAATAGAAGACATTCTTTTTTTTTTTTTTTTTTTGACATATAAGCTCCAATGGACCTTTAGCATTGGAGATGCTCTTAGGGTTTATGCGGGCTAGGTTGAAATCAACAGATTGGAACCGACCAAAAGTCTGTATTTAAGTTTCACAATCCAACCCAAACCGATTCCTCATTCAATCCGATCCAACCCGTGGGTCGGGTTGTCGATTCAGGTCAAGTTTCTACATGGAATGCCCACTCCTAGTGACACAAATGGTTTTCTTATCTCTTCACCATATTTTTCGTCAGGGGCTCCAAATACAACAAATTGAGCATTATCAAGATGAAACAAAAGGATAACATCAACTTCAATTGGTGATATCTTTTCACTTTTTAGAGATAAATAATTATCAATATTTTTAATGTATCGATACCCGTCGAAATAGAGGAATACCTATATTTTATAATTCTCAATGGGGAATAACCGGATAAAGAAAAAAGTAAGGCTATAGTTTCATGCTATTCCCTGGACCAAATAATTGAGTTTTGCTAGTCAATATGTAACATTGGAAATAATTTCACTCTTGTCAAAAGATCGTCCTTTCTTCGTTTTTGAAACCTTATATTCTCTTGCAAAGCAACACCACTCTTGCTGCAAATTCAAAACACAAAGATGTATAAAAATATGAAATAAAATTGTAATGACCACCTGAATCGTTATAAATCATTATGAATCATTCTAGAAAGTCTAAGTGGGCACAATACCATATGCAATATGAACTCTATTAGCCATTTCAATCAACTAGTAACGGCATGTGCGTTGCACGTGTTGATAATTTCAAACAGGACACATATCATAGACATAGTTAACTATAATTAGTATCTCAAAGACAGAATGAACAATATATGGACGCATCTATAGATTATTGTAAAGAAAGGTAATTCTGCACCACAGGCATTCCACAACAAATCCATAGATTTGTTAGTTCCACTCCTTTTTTTACAACTTTATTTAAGTCTCTTTCCAAATGTGGATGAGTAATTAGTTGGATCAATAGTTATTTAATTAATTGAAACTTTTATCCTACTATATTTTGTAATTTCCTGACAAATATTATGCCTAAAACTAAAGCTGATGTCATTTCATATGATCATGCAGTTAGCACTTAGCCACATCTATAATTTTTCTTGACTTGATTATAGAACAACTCTAAACATATCATTTCATGTTATACTATGCATTTTGAGCTGCCAATATTATACCAAAATTCAGTCCAACAACTTTTAGAACGACACCTGTATCGATTGGATATTCTCCTATGTATATGCAAAGAAAAATCAAAATTATCAGAATATAGTTAAGAATTAAAATAGAAAAAACCAAAACTTTTTGCTTACTCTGCCCTCCATTGTGTAAGTCTTTCAATTTCCTGTCCGCTCATAGGCAATTTGATACAATCCTAGTATGTTAGAACTTTATATACCAGCGGGCATACTACTTGGTCATATGAATTGTTTTGTTGGGATGATTTAACAAAAACCTAAACACATGATAATTCCAAAATATATTCACTATTGAATGGGCCAAAAGGAAAAGAAGCATGGAAACTCGGGAACATAACTTAAAATATAGGAACTATGCAAAAACCATGGTGTCTTGTAATTCCAACATGAGATCAATTATCAAATCTTTCTTGTTCTTAATTATCTCTTTCTTTTATATTAGGTTTAGGTTGCGTACTTTTAATCTAACAAATGATTGTTTAAGAAATCTATATTTATTTAGAAGGTAAAAAGTAAGAAATCTTATCAAATTGAAAAGCTCTATCAACCTACTTAGAAATATTCTAAACAACAGAAGCTTCTCTTCTGTGCCATTACAAGAAAAAACAACGGTTTGCAACATCTTCTCATCCTCAATAGCCTAAATAGAAAATTCAACACCAATTACCAATTGCATCATCCATTCAATCGTCAAGGATAAATTTAAACAAAAATGCACTGAGTCAATTCATCAATAGTCTACCACATGTTCATTTATGCCACAAGGAGAGCAAACATAGGCAAGAAAACAATGGTACAATGCCAACACAAGCAGTAGATTCACAAAGAACTTACCAATAATATTAATACAAATACAATAACACCAACTAATGAAAACATAAATCCACCATGGCAAAACAAAAATAAATTTAGTCTCTCTGCAGCTTAAAGTTTTGAATCAATCAATTAGAGAATAGGGAAGCAAGAATAAATATGGTTCTCCTAAAAGCCTGACTCCACCAATTTCTCAAAGTCATCACATCATAAAAGAGGAAAAATAAAAAGAAAAAAATCCCATAACCAATTTATTCCTTGTAACTTTGCCAACGGTATGCTCTTAATCATCAGCAATAACAATATAGCAAATAGTTTATTTACGTTATTAAGACCGCAAATTAGAGCTTGTTGAATTTCATGACACTATGCATAGTTTGAGCAAAAAGAGTCATGAAATGTCAACCAACTGTCCTACATATATAAATTAAATAGAATAAATAAAGAATTATTCTCCATTCTATATATGAGAGTTTACGTTATTAAATATCTTGTTTTTGATATTTTCTTTCTTGGCTGAAAGAAATAAACTATTTCCAAATGACATATTTTTCTCCACAAAGGACTCAAATTTAGCTTTAGATTTCCTTATATATTTATCATTTATCACAGAAGTATATGCATTATGAAAAAATGCATTGTATTTGAATCTTATCTCAGCATAATCAAAACAAATTTTGAGTACTATGTTTCAAAAAATCGATGAATTCAAGGATGAATTCCAAATAACAAGTCCAAACCCGGGAAAAAACAACGAATAAAAAACCCAACTCCCAACTTACATAAATCAACACTTCCGATTTGGCTTCCTTGAATGATACCTTTGTCTCCGTCCATTGAAAATAGTTAACCGCCCTAATCCACTAGAGAAGAAGAGACGAACACAATCGGAGAACAGAGCTTGATTGATGACAGCGTACAAAGAGGGGTGAGGAAGTTTCTGGTATAGAAAATAAGAAAGGCTCAAACAAGTGTGGAAGATTCTCATATGGAAAAAGTAGAAAAGCCTTAAAAAAAGTGCACAAAAGGACAAAATAAGTGGACGATGTGGGCGCAAGTTTCACTTTTATTATATAGTAGGAGATAATGCAATTTGCTCTTGGCACGATGGTCAAGCAAATAATTTGCAAGGAAGTTCTGCAGATAAAAGAAAATCATTAACGACCTCAAAAACTCCAAGGAAATATTGTCCAAAAAATCACTTCAAATAGAGTGAACTACCAAAAAAAAAAAAAAAAGAACCCTCTCTTTCTTTATGGATGATAGGCATTGATTTATAGTGTTTAAATCCCCTATATGTATTGTTAATTATGTGATATTGTGTTTAAAAATTCACATTTATGTTTAGTTTGTTGAATTGTAGGTTAAAATTCAAGAATAAGTAAATATGTGTGAGTTTGGGCGAATTTAGATCAACTTGGCAAGAATTTTAGACCTTAAGGGCCGCAGTGACAAGGAATAGAACAACAGGGACCGAAATGGATGGAAAGGGAAAAAAGGTTTTATTACTGTCTGGCCGCATGGTCCATCAAGTCGTCGAAGTTGGGTAGAAAATGGTAGGAGGCTGGTGCGGGCGCACCATCTCATCCGTGCACCCGCACCCGCGTACGGACAGCAAGCAGTAGCCCGGCAGCAATAGCCATGCGGCCGCATAGTTGCACCGTGGGGCCGCGTTGCCCCTATATGCGGCAAAGTTGTTTTTTTTCCCCCTTATTTCTTAGAACTCTTTTTACCATAAAACTTGTCCACAATTTTATTCTTCTTTAAGAGATTTTTGGACCCTATATAAAGATGTCATGCCTAATTTAAGGGGAAAGAGGGAGAATACAGAAAACACAAGAGAAAATGGAAGAAAAACACAAGACCTTTGGAGGCTTGGGAATCAAGTTCGAGATTCAAGAAGGAGAAGCTTGGCGCAAGAGTTCTTCGTCTTATTCAAGAGCTAATTACTCGGGTTATGCGTTCTATTTATTTGTGTTTTTCATTCATGATGTATAATTGATTTTAAGTTAGGACGAACGATATAACCTAGTTGGACCATAGTCGTGTTTTTCATGCTTAATTTATACAATTGATTTTGTGTTAAATTCTTATTGGTATATTATTTTGTCTTCATCTTTTTGGCCAATGGATGAATAAATCTATGGACTTTTATTAAACTCGAGAGATGAATATTTAAATTAGTTTATACAATAAGAATCATTAATTTAGACAAGACAAAGAGATTTGCTTGTGGTTAGTGCAATCACGTAGAGTGAACTTTGGGGAGGCTTACATGAATCTCTTATTGATTAATGCACTTAAGAGTGTTGTTAAAACGCTCACTTAGAGATAGGTGAGGGGGCCTAATTTTGTAGGATTAACTAGCTTTGAGAGGAATAGTTGTTAATTTCGTGAGATTCAATTGGTAACTTGGATTAGTTGTCACTAGACTAGGTGGTCAAACGATGGTGAAGTCGTGAGTCCTGACATATATCGATCATATTATTCCCTCTAAAGCATTGTATATATTTTATTTGCTTAGTTTTATTTAAATGTTTATTTATTTTATTTTCTCAAACTTAAGATTTGATTATTTAAATAAAGTTGGAACTAGTAATTTCGGTACTCAATCGGATTCTCGTGGGAACGATAACTCAGACTCATTGCCTACTGTATTACTTGTTTGACCCGTATACTTGCGGATTTCACATACATATTTTACGAGAACAATGAATATTAAAAAAAAATTGATGAATTGAATGAAGTGTGGAAGCAGAGGAAGAGTATTCTACTACCAATTAAAGTATCCCAAGCTACATGTATATGTACCAACACTCTTCATACACCAGAGAAAATACACTCTTCAGGTTGTTGAATTATTAACCATAGAAAATCTGAAATTTGTTTATTTAAGCACAAACAATCTATCCAAATGCTACCTGATTTCCTCTCTTCATGTGCGCTTTCTGATGATCGGTTCATTTGGTGCTCTATATGCAGGAAACATGTTAAAACGGAGCATCTTAAATCGGATAACAATACCGTATAGAGCTTTTCTTGTTGAATTATTCACCCTACCAAAACTGAAATTTGTTATTTAAGCACAAACAATCTAAAACAAATGCAGTTCAATTCATCTAAAAATAAATACTTAACAAAGAGAAGTGAAAAGTAATTGGATGAAATTTAAGGATTTCCAGCGATTGGGACAGACAATGAAGGTTTGCAACGGATTTGAGGCAAAAACATATTTGTCCACGCCAAAAATAGAAATCCTAATTAATTTCACATTCGATTTGATAGATGACGGATCCTTAATTTAAAATATTTTGTTAAAGAAACTACTGTGCATTGGGGGTGGTGTAAGTTCACCCACCAATGGGTGGGTGAACGGGACTAATTTATCTAGGCCTATCTCCAGTTTAGTTGTCATTTATTTATTAATTGTCAGATAAATTAATGTTACCATGTATCTATTTGTTTCTACCCTTCCTCCAATGCCAACTAGACTGAAAACATGTCTCTAGTCTCGATAAATATAATCACTCTACAAAAAAAAAAAAAAGAATTAAACGATGTCATAGAAATCTTACAGAGTCAGAAATCTTACAGAGCTCGAAAATGAGTTGGAAAAGCCTATCGGCCACTCTCTTATTATTATTATTATTATTATTATTATTATTATTATTATTATTATTATTATTATATATATATATATATATATTTTGAACTGACCACCCTTCTCTTTTATATATATGTGTGTGTGTAATTAATGTTATTTGAAAGGTGAAGTTTATGCACATTTTCCTAATATACTATTTCGTTTACAGTGCATATTAAATAATATCATACTACTTCCGTCTCACAAAGGTAATTTACTATTTTATTTTTGTCCATCCGAAAAAGATAATCCACTTGTCATACTGCATGTATTTAATATTTCATTTCTATATATGCCCTTAATTAATTATTGTTATTCAACTAACTATACATTGAAAATATTTTCAACAATTAATGACACAAGGGTATATGTGGAAAAATAAAGTAAAATTAAATGTTCTAACCCCATTACTTATTAATCCTTAATCTACGTAAAAATACCTACTAGACTATCTTTGTGAAATAGAGGTAGAATATGAAAACTAAGATTTCAATTGTATTTTAAAAGGAAAGTGACGTATCTTTATGAGACGGACGAAATTATAAATTTCTAAGGAACTAGGGCCGAGTTCCTTCGGGGGCCCGATTTCCAATGAAATGCTGCCATGTGGTGTGTGTCACGTGAGGTGTCAATCTGTGATTGGAGACCAAGCTCTTTAAGAAACCCGACCTTATTTCCATTGTGGACCGTACGCTTATCTTTCTAAGACGAAGAGAGTATATGTTAGCATATAACGCAATGCGTTGTTGTTAAAAGGTAAGTATAATTAATTGTGTGGACATATAATTTATTAAACTAAATTGGAATTAAATCATTTTAATGTTAAATGTTACCTGATGATAGTAATTATTACCACCGATGATAAACAACATCAGTCTTAATTTGATCAACTTTTTCTTTTTTAGTTGTCCTATTTATTTAGTCCACTTTCACGTCTATTTACAATTATACCCCTATGTAATTTTGAAAATGAAAAATATTGTATTTTCTAATATATTTTTTTAATACACATGACTATGTAATAAGGGTATTTTAGAATTATTTTTTATTTTTATTTTTTTTGTATAAGAGCCGTTTCCATTTTCCAACGGGAAAATATATCTACACTACACATTTTTATAGTTACACTACATTTTTATTACATTGAAGGTCCTTAATCTTTATAACTTGTGAAGTTTGTGTCTCAACAAGTCTTATTGTATTTTTTTAACCGTTTGATTAATTTTTATATCTCGTTTCTTAATAATGGTTATTATTCAAAAAATTCCATTCACATATCTTCAAATGATAAGAAAATATATATTACTTTTACGGATTTTTCTTTTTTGACTTATTTAAAAGATTTAAATGGTTCTTACACCAAAATTTTTAGAAGAAAATCATTATTAGATATAAGATGTGATAATCAATTGAAGATTTAGAATGAAAATATGGCAAAGAAAAAGTTAATGCCTTAATCTAAAAATATGAAAAAATAAAGGATATTAAATATAATTAGAATGTGGTGTGTTTAGTAAAACAAGTGGTGTCAATATAACCACTCTTTTCCAAAACTATATTATTAATATTTTCTCACTACAAAAATTATTTCCTACACCACATTATATATTCGCCACAAATAATTTACAATTTTAATAAAAACACGACACTAAATTTACGTTTATAACCCTTCTTTTAAAAGTTAAAACAAAAAGAACAAATGCATTATTATTTTATTTTCTCTCCTCCCACCGCAAACAGCCAATATTCAAGCATCCTGCAACCTAAAACCCGGGAAACTATCTCCAATAATTCAAGTTGTCATTGGAAAAACGAAAATTTGGGCAGCATACCCGTTCCATCTTTCACCAATTATAAATTCTTCATACTTGTTTATCAATCAAATTAAGGTTAATGTATCTTCCTATCTATCAGATAAAAAAATTGCATTTTTGTTATTATTGCAGATTTCTTTCTTTCTTTCTTTCTTTTTTTTTTGAATAAGATCATTGCAAATTTCTATTTGAAAGTGAAGTGTAAAAAATTCATGATTGATGATTCTGTTAAAATGCCAAAATAAATAAAAAAGAAGAAGAAGAAAACAAAAGGAAGAAATCAATAATTACCACCAAAAAAAAAATTGAAGGAATTAGAATTGGGGTTGTCGAACTGAAAAGCAAGGAGTAATTCAAATTGCCGGCAGTTGATAATGAATTCGGGAAGGATACAAATAAAAATGAGAAGGTTAAAAGATTAGAAAGGTTTACTAGTGTAACTTTACTAATGGATATCTAAGTAAATAATAAAAATGTGGTGTAGGAAATAATTATTGTGGCGGTAATATAATTACCCTATTATTAATCTTTGCGAAAAGTAAACTCTTTATGAAAAAATAATAGCTAATTATATTCACACTACACATTTTTATATTTACACCCTAATTTAATTAAAATGATAGTCATATACAGCCATTTTTATAACTACATTCTAAATAGGGTTAATTTCACAATAAGTTTCCAACTTTTGAGTTAAGAATCAACTGAGTTGCCAGTTTTTTTTCGCTCTCTTGGGTTCCAAATCTTTCATAAATTCGCACGATATGTCCTTTTTGCCAATATTCCGTCAATTTAAAAAAATGACGGTTAGAAAAAAAAAACCCACCCCACCCAACACCTACTGTCGTTTCCAGCGGCCAAATTAGGGGGTAGGGTGGGTGAATCCCCCCTATTTGCTTGGGGGGGGAGGGGCAGGATTCAATGCCCAAAAAATGCTGCCAAAAAGGCAGCAAAATGCTGCCGCTTCTGGCAACAAATGGGGGTTTCACACCCCCAAAAATGATACCAGAAATGGCAGCAGACCGCTACCATTTGTGGCAGCAAAAAATTTGGGGGGTGTGAATCACTCCCAAACGGCAAAAAGGTGGGGGGATTCACCATCTATTTTGGCCGCTAAAAGCAGTAGCATTTTGCTGCCGTTTCCGGCAGTAATTGTTGGAAGGGGGAAGGGGAGGGGTAGGTTTTTTTTTTAATTTTTTATTATTTTTAAATTTAAAAAGCTCAGGGTATAACTGTCATTTTTTTTTAAAATTAACGGAATAGTGGTAAAAAGAACTTATCGAGTGAATTTACGAAAAATTGGAGACTCAAGAGGGCAAAAAAAGTTGGAGATCTATCCGATTCTTAGCTTAAAGATTGGAGACATTTTGTGAAATTAACCGTTCTAAATATTTTTATATCATATTTTTATCATTAACTTTTCATTTATGCTAGTATTGACAATTTCTTTTAAAATTTTATATTAGTCTACTCCTAAACAAAGACATAATCTGTTATGTTCTTGTCTTATTTCTTTATTTCTTTTTTTTCTTATGTAAAATACGATGAGCAAATAAAATTTTTACGCCATCTTAACATAATTTTGAAAAGAAAATTGATAAAATATAAAATGTGCCAACCGGTTAAAAATTGAAGATGAAAAATGCTATCAAAAGATTATAAACATAATATTATAATTTTAAAACATTAAGAACTTTTAATACAATTAATGTGTGGTGCTGTTAGTAAAAGATATAGTACCAATAAAATTACTCAAAAGTAAAACATGCTAAGTAATTAGGAGACAGGGATTAATTTCCATATATATTGGTCAACAACTCTTCTGACTTGTATCTAAGATTAATTGATAAGTTTTAACTTTTTCCACTATATTAGCCAAAACTACACTATTTTCTTGAACGAGATTTTTTTCACCCGTACGTTCCGATCTGTAGAGTTATAGTGTATATTTATATCAAAATTAACATGTGAGCGTAGACATTATGTCATAAATAAAGTATAATATACCAGTTACATTGTATAAAATTATGAATTGATATGATAATTACAATTCATCATGAGATACTTGTAGTAAAATGCCTGAGTTCAAACTTCTGGTCTCCTCCAAACACGTTGTGCAAGTTCACACGCCCAGTATATATAAAATTTTAATAATTCGCAGTCAAATAATTATATATGACAATTTGACTCATCAACTCATTAAACTCGTAGAGACTTACCCCTAATATGATTGACCTGCCACGCCTAATTGGGGCAAAAAGATGGGTATTGGGCAACATTACCTACCCCACTGTAGGACCATGGCAGGTGCGGGTCAGGTTGGACCCTCCCCACAGACTCGTGACCCACAAAGTATTTTTTTATTTTTAATAAATTTAATTCTAAAAATGTGTAGAAATTATTAGAGATGACAATTTGACCGATCGACCCATAAATCTGTGGCAATTTATTTTTATTTTTTTATTATATTATTTTTTTGAAATGATTTTTCTATCGAATTGAAAGAATTATGCTATTATATTAGTTAATGTTGAGAACGTTAAAATTCTAAATAAATGTTTTGTTTTATTTTACATTCATCAATTAATAATGCATTGCACATAACATTAATTGAAAGGGAATGAGTTTTCTCATGGGTCATGCTAGCGTCTCATCCCGCCCTATGAATTTGTATGTTTGAAGCGGGTCTGGGGTGACTTCAAGACTCGTGGGACGGATCCAAGGTATGGCAAACCCTCACTATTACGATCTCCTACAAATAATCATATCACAGTCAACTATTACAACTATGAGTTTAGCCTCTCACTCGTACGTTGTATGGGAAGACTGATTTTCAAAAAAGTTCAATAACAATGAATAGTAAAATATTGGACAAAGACGTGTTATCGGATTTGCATGACAAAAAGAATAAATATACAGTTTTGATTTACTATTTGACGATTTAAATTAATATTTTATTAACACTATATTAAGAGTTACCAACTTATGTGCTCGATTAATGCTTTACTATATTTCACTTTTAAATCATCTAACTTATTTCATATTATTAGTTAACAGTCTAATAATACGTATCGGACATGTACATCGGTAGCGGATAATAAAAAATTATAAAAACTCGTAATTATATATAATTGTTAAAAAAATATAGAAATGAGCAAACTAAAATAAAAAAGGAATATAAAAAACTAATAAACTAATATAAATTATTAAAAACTCATGATGAATATCCAAATAAGAAAAGTTTAAATTATAAAACTCGAAAATGAAGTTTATAAGTTTTCTAATTTTTTTTTTATATTTGTTTTAATATAGGTATTCTTTTTTTGCATTATCTAGATTAGTAAGTTAATTTTGAATTGACGAAAGTTGTATATAGACAAAACTACACTAATTTCAAATTATTCTATATTCGGAAGACTTTTATTAAGAAGCCCGATCATGGAGATCAATAGTGGTTGAGTTTTAATTTCTTTAACAAAAAATTATTTTTTTAATTTACAGATCTAAAGTTTTATCAATGGCAAATAGCAATGTAAAATTTTTGTAAACAATAATTTAAAAAATTTTATCCAATTGGAAGGACAGTAAAGAACAACACTTAAAAATGTAAACGTAAACTATCATGATTTTGAGAAAATTTAATTCAACTTTATGATTTCCATGCAATCTACGACGCTAAATAATATATATATATTTTAAAGGAGTAAGGTGGTGGATATTTTTTTCCTGCCTTTTGTCTAGCTTCTTAAGATATTTGGTGATGTCATTTCTAATGTCGTCTTCTATATATACTATTTATTTATTTATTTATTCTGCTGTATAATTTTGAAACAATTAGCTTTATAATGAATTCTTACTTTATCCGCGATTTTTAACATCAATTTAATTTCAGTTTTGACAATTTGATTAAGTTAGTGTTGTTTTAATTGGACATCATTATTTTAATACTGTCACATAATGCAAAACCTTACTCGACTTAATTACACGATATTTTGTAATTGATAATTTCACTTGGATGAGATTTTTTTATTTTTTTCTGGGTACATATTTGGACTTAATTTAAAGCTTCGCAAGTATTTTGAATCACCTCAATTAATTTTTATTTATGTAGAATTAAGTGGTGCAAAAAATATTACCGATAAATAAATCCAAATATGGTAGAATGATTATAAAACTTATGTCGCATAATGCTAATATATGATTCAATTAGCTGTATTAGTAATTTATTAAAATTTTGTACAAACTAAAATGAATTTTGTTATTATTGCTTTTAGAGTTCCCGTACAACGCACGAGTGAGAATTTTAGTAAATAATAATAATAGTAATAATGGAAAAGTGACTTTTTTGGGGTTTGGCTTCTATAGATCCAAGGACTCTAAGAAAGGAAATTTTACTGCATTATGAATTTTTGTGATTTTAGAAGGGGAGGAATTATGGAATTAATTTTAAAATTATGGGAAGATTGAAGATTGAAGGGATAAGGGAAAAGTATATGAAAGTATAGTAATTTTCGGGATATGTGCGTCTTTAATGGCAAAAAAGAATTTCATGATTATTCTAGTAATATTTTGCAGTTCGCCCTTAAAACAATTGACGGAATATTAGTTTCACTTATTCATTATTATGGGAATTACTATACTTTCATAATAATAAATTAAATAAATTAAATAAAAAATAAAATCAATTAGAGCACCATCTGTAGAGATAGTAATCAGGCTCAAATTATTGTGCAACATCAAGATAACCCGGCCCAAATTATATGTGTATGTAACTACAAGGAGGTTCACGTGGCGGGAAAATTTTATTTTACCTTCAAGCAGATTGGTTATTGTGTCTGCAAATATATGTAATACGCACCCCACCTCACCCCACCTAAAGTTACAATACAGTTAAAGTAAAATTAATATAAGGAAAAAAAATTAAAGGGAAAAACTTATTTTTAAATAATATGTAGAGAAAAATTGGGGTGAAAATATTTAAATTAGACACGTGTGAATTGAATATGTTTTCGGGACAAGTCCATCTATCTGACTATGGGTAGCTAAGCTCTCTCCTTACAAAGTAAAAATTGTCATGTAGCTAAATGTGATTGAAGGTTAAAAAATTTAAAATTCACATACAGTTACGTGACAATTTTCACTTTATAAAAAAAAGAACTTAACTCTCCTTACAAAATTTCCAAATCTATGGGGAAAATGCTTCTCCCCGGGCCCACCCCCGCCCCGAATAGAATTTTAGCCATCAAGGTCATCAAAGTGAAATACCCAATTCTAAAGAACACATTAAATTTACATAGATAAACGCTTTGTCAAAATACAAACGTTTCTCATGTTCCAATGTTTCGATCCAACACAACATAAACATAATAATTTGAAATATTTTTATGAATAATTTTCTAACACTCTATAGATGTTATCTATACGAGTGGTAGAAAATTTTCCTACATATTATCATGTAATGTAATATGATATAAGTTGGCGCCCACACGATTATTTGCTATTTTCCTTGAACCTGTAAGAGGCATAGGAGAGGGCACCCAAGCTCCAGCTATGGTGAATCAGTTCAGCTTCTGCATTTTCTCCGGCAGCACCCATCGCTACGTGTAATGGATAAAAATGGTCGGGACTCGGGTGGGCAACCTTCGCATATGGCGCCTTTTCATCGTAGTGATTAACATCTTCAAATCTCCCTTCAATTAGAGCATCTCTAAGCCAATTATCGAACTCCAGAGCCCACGGAACCACCGCAGCATCGTCGGCGCCGCCACCCCGGATCAACCTACTCAGGTTGTGGGTAGTGGCGCCGGATCCCACAATTAAAACCCCCTCCTTTTTCAACGGTGCCAATGCTTTCCCCAAATTGTAATGGTATGCTCCGTCCCTGTTCGTTTGGACGGAGAGTTGGACCACCGGAATATCCGCCGCCGGGTACATGAGCATGAGTGGCACCCACGCGCCGTGATCCAATCCGCGCTTCCGGTCAACTTTCACGCGCTTGAAACCCGATTCGTGCAGCAATTCCTTGACCTGGTTCGCCAGTTCCGGCGAGCCCGGCGCCGGATATTTGAGCCGGTACATCCGCTCCGGGAACCCGTAGAAGTCGTAAATTGTGTCGTTGACGCCGGAAATGGCGTTGACGGTGGGGTCGGAGGTCTCCCAATGGCCGGAGATTATGAGTATCAATTTGGGTTTCTCCGGGAAGACCTGCTGGAATGATTGGAGGAAGTGTCTCGCCAGCAGCGAATCGTCGATCGACAGCGTCGGCGAACCGTGTGAGATGTAAAAAGTCTCCTTCAATCCCATCTTCTTCAACAACAAAACTTTAAAAATGCTTCAGAAATTATCAAATTCTATTCGTCAAATACGGGAAGAGTCAGACGGGAATTTATATATATAGAGAAACGGAGCGCGCGTGAATTCCGTGGTTTAGCCGAAACTAAAACCACCGACTTGACAATTTCTTGCTTCCTAAGATAAATAAATAAAAAATGTCTTCTTGCCTTGAATTAATTGGACCTTTAGCTCTAGTTATTGGTTTAAGTATTAAGTAGGTATTCAATTTTGTAAATTGTGCAATTTGATCCCTAATTGGGGATAATCATATGAGAATGTTAGTTTGATTTTTGGGTAAATGATTAGGAAGTTTCAAGTATCAAATGTATTGATATCAGACGCCTATATGGCGTATCATCAACACATCATTACATCTCTCTCAAATTATATCAATTGCTAATATCTATCATGACATGTCAATGCTTGGAAATTTTTAGGTAAATGATTACAAAAAAGTAAGAACATGTTGATTTGTACATAGAATTTAATTATGACACTATTTCAATTTTTTACTTCTCGTTTTTTGAGTAATGACGAGACTAGTTTTTAACACATCGCATCATTTTCATTTTTTTAGTTAAAAAAAGTTGTCCACCATATTTAGAAATGTTACTTACATTGTGAGATCGATAACCTTGTGAATTTTTAATTTTTATGAAATATGAATGCATATAAATCTATATGTTCACAAGTCTCATCAAGATTTGACTAACTGATTGTTTGTTTTCAATATTGGATGATTTTTGTTAAAATTTAATTTTTTTTTTATAGATTGAAATATATGGTAAGGGTAAGTGTCGTTTGAATCCATAGCCGCCTGTCTGGAATGTGACTGTAGTACTTATTCTATTCGTTATTAAATTAAAATTTAAATCAAGCTTAAGATTATACTATTTGCAATTATTAGTCATTCATTAAACACTTTGCCCGACACTCACCAAATTTCTGCTTTTTGTTTCATTTAAGTAAAAAAAATATAGAACCAGCCTATTATTGAGTTAATAAAATAGGATTTGATAGTGTAATTTGCTGCATCGACCACGGTAACGCTTACGTCAATTTACCATCACCTCTCTGGGTAGGTAATTAATAATAATAATAATAATAATAATAATAATAATAATAATAATAATAATAATGCCGGCAAATCCGTTCGCCATTTTTAAATGTCTTAAATCAAAAAAATTTTAATGTAAAAAAACCCACGCTGGTTCTAGTAAGATATGACATTATACGGTGCCGTAAAGTCATGCGATAGCTATCCTATTTGCACAAATAGTTCTATTCTCGTTTTCACAAGACTACCCTTTGATGTCATAAATTAGTGGAAATTTATCGTCATTATAAAATTATAAAGAACTAGATCTGACTCCTTAAATAGAGTCAAATAATTAATAAAAATTAATCAAATCAATCAGTCAAGTTACATAAGTTGACTGATTTTTATTGATCTAAACAGCTGTTGACTAAGTCAACTGTTAATCTTTTTTTGTTGTTTTTTCCCTTCCTTTTATTTAGGAGTTAGTTGAATAATTTTTGCTTACAAGTTAGCTGAACAAGAGTATCATAATATCTTTTGTCGAGATTTTGTGTGGGAGTTTATTAGTATAAATAGGAGTATGTAACTAGCTGAGTTATACAACTTCAGCATTTTAGTTTCATATTTTTTTTTCCTTGTTCTTCATTAAGTAATAAAGCACTTCTTCTACTTTCTTGTTCTGTGTCCCCGTCTCTGTTTCTTCTTATTTTGTTACATGGTATCAGAGTCATAGTGCCAACCAGTTGTTTGATTTTATTACTCAAAGAAGATGAACGGTGGAGCCAGTCCCTGTATAGAAAAGCTTGTTGGTAACAATTATATTTACTGGAAGTTACGTACGTATGGAAGCTTATTTACAAGGGCAGGATTTGTGGGATATTATCTCTGGTGATGATGTAATTCCAGAAGATACTCCATAGAATGCTGAGTTACGGAGAAAATGGAAGATAAAGTGGGGCAAAGCGCTGTTTTCTTTGCGAACCTCAATCAGTAAAGAGTATATTGAGCATGTTCATAATGAAAAGTTGCGGAAGAAAGTGTAGGACACACTTGAGAGGTTATTTACTCAAAAGAACACGATGAGGCTGCAGTTTTTGGAGAATGAACTTAATGGAGTGGTTCAAGGAAATTTTTTAATTTCAGAATATTTTTTGAAAGTTAAGACTCCATGTGCCGAGATTTCAGAGTTGGATACAAACGAGCTTGTGAGTAAAGCTCGTCTACATCGGTATCTCATTCGCGGACTGTGGAAAGAATTTATGCCTTGTATCTCTTCGGTACAAGGGTGGACAAATCAACCTTCTATCATTGAGCTAGAAAACCTTCTCTCAAATCAGGAATCACGGATGAAACAGATAATCAGCAACACCAGTAGGTTTGTATATCAAGTTGAGGATGTTCTACACCAAGGACCATGGAAGGAGGAACCATACCACCAAATAACAAGCAATCCAAAGGCGAGGGACATTCCAAGGGACTACCAAAGACTTTTTTTTTGATGCAGAAGACCACAATACATCGAACGTGATTGTCGAGTGAAGCTGGTGTGTAATCAATGTGGAAAGTCAGGCCACATCATACAAAATTGCCAGATTAATTTGATAGAAGCATAAGCTAATGTTGCATATGAAACAAATGTTTCTCAACCTAAATGGGAGCAACGTTTAGCCATTGAAGTTATCAAACAGCTAGATAGTATGAGTTCTGTAGTGCATCAAACTGACGGAAATAATGATGTCACTATGGATTATAACAAGGACTGGACCATTGATTCAGGCTGTTCCCATCATGCAACTGGAAAGGCTTCTTTGTTATCTAATGTTCATCTACATTGTAGGAAAAGAGTTGTTGTGACAGTCGATAGCTCGTTACATCCTGTGATAAAAGAAGGACACTTAATGTCAATGCTGGTAAGTCAAACTCTAAAGGCATTACTCTCAAGGATTTATCATGTGCCAGGCTTAAAGAAGAATATCGCATCAGAATCTCAGTTAGCAGACTCTGGGAGGTATGTTCTTTTTGGTCTAGAAAATGTACAGATTTTTTCAAATATAAAACATATTGCTGCTGATTTTTTATTTACTGGAAAGAGGAAAAATCACTATATATATTGTCTACAAGTGATGCATATGTTCAGAAGACAAGTTAAAATGCAAGTGCGACACTTTGGCATGCTCGGTTAGGCTATGTCGGCTACTAGTTACTACATAAAATCTCTGCAAAAAGGCTTCTTGATGGGATTATTATGTTTAAAGAGGTTCATCATGATGTGGTTTGTACCTGTTGCAAATACGGAAAATCAAATCATCTTTCCTTGTCAAAATCAAAGAACAAATCTTCTACTGCTCTACAACTTGTTTATTCAGATCTCATGGAACCAACAAGAGCACATAGTTATGCTGGTTTTCGTTATGTGATGGTCATTGTGGATGGCTTCTCTCGGTTGACTTGGGGTTTATTTCTTAGAACACAAAAGTGAAGCTCTTTCAAAATTTATTTAGTTCAGGAGCATGTGGTTGCCAATAAAGTGTCTACATACTGATAACAGAAGAGAATACATGTCTGATGACTTTCAAAATTTTTGCATAAAGCATGGCATTCAATGTCAAATGACTTGTCCAGAAACTCGAAGCAAAATGGGGTTTGCTGAACACAAATTAGCACATCTAACAGCTGTATGTTTATCGTCGTTTCATACAATAAATCTTCTGAAATAGTTGTGGGTTGCAGCTATTCAATCTTCTTGTCAAGTCATCAATCGCTTGCCTCCATGGCTAGGGACGGAATCATCACCTTATGAAGCAATATACCATCAGAAACCAAATGTGAGTTATTTCCGAGTTTTTGTTCAATTTTTTATATATGTCCATATTTCGAAAAATAATAGGACTAAACTTGATCTAGAGGCAATGTCTTGTGTCTTTGTTGGTTATGATACTCACAGGAAAGGCTAGAGGTGCGTGGATCTAGAAACAAAGAAGGTTGTTGTTTCTTGGGATATAGTATTTGATGAAGTGTCTCCATATCAAACTGATGTAAATGATGGCATAACTTTAGCTGATCTCTTTCCATTTTATGGTGGTGATATATCCAGTGAAAATGAAAGAAATAGAATGGATGTTACTCCACTTGCAGAAAATATTCAGCAAGAAGAAACTAGTAGTAGAGAAGATATTGAGCAAGAAGAAACCACGGAACTATTGTCCGGAAGTCATATAGGCCAAAAAAGTCACCTGATTATTTGAAAGATTTTGAAGTTCAATTAAATCATTTTTTAGTTTTATCTTGTTTTTTAGTAGGTGATTCATATGGAAATGAGCCTAAATCTTACATTGAGGCTAAAGGAATCCATGAACGGGAAGAAGCAATGCAAGAGGAGATATCGGCTTTAAATAAAAACTGCACTTGGGAGCTTGTTCTAAGATTAGTCACTTGTAAATGGGTTTACAAGTTGAAAAAAAAGGCTGATGGTACTATTGATCGGTACAAGGCTTGCCTTGTTGCTTGTGGCTTTTCTCAGCTTTATGGTTTAGACTACGATGAAAGTAAGCCCTGTTGCTAAAATGGTGACTGTTCAAACTATTGTTTCAATGGCTTCTTGCAAAGGCTAGAAATTGTGGCAACTATGTGTAAAGAAAAATACTTTCCTCTATGGAGAGTTAGATCATGATATCTTTATGAAGCAACCACGTCGGTTCATTTTTAGAGTGTCCCGATCATGTTTGCCTTTTCAAGAAAGGTTTGTACGGCCTCAAGCAAGCCCCAAGTGTTTTGTATGGTAAGATGCTCAATACCTTGAATTTTGTGGTTTCAAGTCCTCAAGTGCAGACTCCAGCTTATTTGTTAAGAAAAGGCCATTAGTATGCACAATGCTTATCCTTTATGTGGACGATATGATTATCACTGGTGACAATGATGTTGAAATACGTTCTCTTCAAGATGCGTTGTCTTTTCGTTTTGAAATGAAGAGCTTGGGTGAAGCAACCTGCATTCTTATAGCTTGTTTGAAGCTCTTTATTTTTGCAATTTATAAAGAGAATTTATAATTAGTGAAAATAAGTGGTTGAGATTTAACTGAAGTTTGAAATGTGTGGTGATTGTTGAGTAGTTGTCAAATCAACAGTCAAATCATGGTAGGTGAATTTATAAATAGAAAAAATAAAGTTCTTCAAACAACCCCTTAGTTTGGAAATAAATAAGTCATATGGGTATTTTCTTTCTGAAAGCAGATATGCAGCTAGCTTATTAACTCATTTTCATATGGATGATTCAAAATCAATGACAACTCCTATGGAACCTATTTTGAAGCTTGCTAAGGAAAAGGGGAATTTGCTCGATCATGCAACAATTTTTTGACAGCTTGTAGGTAGTTTATTCTATTTAACTATCACAAGACCTGATATTGCATATTCTATAGGGGTTATATCTCAGTTTATGAATAAACCATGTGAGAGACATTTGATTGCAGCAAAGAGGACACTTTGTTATGTACAAAGCACTTTAAATTTCAGATTGATGTACAAACATGTACCATTTGTTTTGAGTGGTTTTGTAGATGCTGATTGGGCGGCGATGTGAATGATAGACACTCCATAATAGGATATTGTTTCAAAACTGGTTCAGCAGTGGTTTTTTGGTGCGGTAACAAGCAAACTAATGTTGCACTTTCTAGTTGCTAAGTTGAATATTTAGCAGAAACTATGGAAACTCAGTAGTATGTTTGGCTTAAGAGGCTTATCCAAGAAATGTCTTCAGTTCTGGATTATCTGCTTCTCATTCACTGTGACAATGAAAAAGCAATAAGGCTTACTGGAAATCCAGTGTTTCATGCATGCACAAAGCACATCGAAACACATTACCATTTTGCAGAAAATACAAATTGAAAAATAGGTTGCTGATATTTTTACCAAAGCATTTGCCAAAGCAAAATTTGAAGTTTTGCGAGATGCTCTTGGTGTTGTTGATCCTAAGTTTGCACCAAGGGGGAGTGTAATAAATTAGTGCAAACTTACGGTTGTTGCCTAAGTCAAATGTTTATCATTTTTGCTGTTTTTTTCTTCCTTTTGTTTAGGAGTTAGTTGAATAATTTTTATTTAAAAGTTAGCTGAATAAGATTGATATATAAGTATGCTTTTGACACACTTATTTATGCTTTTAAACTGACAATTTACCAATTAATTGAGCGGATTTCTACTCACTTTTATGTAAATATTATGTTTTTAGGTGAGTATCTTCAATTTGAAAGAAAACACGGAAAAAGAAGAGCAAAAGGACCAAATATGCAAGAAAAAGTGATGTTGGAGGCCCAAATGCACGCTACAACCTGATACGAGTTACAATGAGAATACCCTTATCGCGACAAGGTTGTAGAATGCATTCTGTGACCTTGTACAACCTATTCTGAAACACCCGAATTTTTATACTTTGAGGGCTTTTTGTACAAATTTGGAGTATAATAGGGTTTTTGACCTTCAAGAATTGGGTACTATTACACACACACACACACACTTATTTTCTTGGATCTAAGGAGAGGGGAAGGAGGTGCTTTTGGAGTCTCTATTCTAGGAGAAATCTTGGAAGAACTTGAAGAAATCAAGAAGAAGATGGAAAGAAATGAAAGATAAAGATCAAGCACCTTAAGGGAGAACATCTTTTCATCTTTTGTTTTCCAATATCTTCTCCGTTGTATTGTGCTGCTTTATATATTTGATTTCTCTCAATTTTCCATTATGAGCTAGATTGTGTAATGTTGGAATGATTGATGAAGCTTAATCTAATTAATTAATTTCTATGTTCTTTTCATGATTTGTTTACCCATTCCATATGTGTTTGTTATTGAGCTTAATCTCACATATCTGCTTGATCACCAAATATGTGATTTGTGAGGTGTATAATGATCGAGAGATATTGTGCATTTTGGACCACGTAATAAACACCCTATGTTCTTGTAAGAGATAGAGATATACTCCTCACTTAGGCGACCCATCTAGTCATTTTCACAAACATTTAATACAATTAATTGGTTTTAATCGGCATAGAGATATAGTAGTTAAACCAATTTGTTAGAGCTAATTTGACCCTCGAGAGAGGTAATTAGCCAATTTAGGAAAATCGAGTCTAGCATGGAAGATGAGTAATTTATGTGTTTATTGAGGAATTAATTAGCTCACGGTTAAGTGGAGTTAAGAATCCCAAAACCTAACAACATCTCAAATGTAAATGTCTAATCTTATGACATGGAGGAGAGAGATAGATACATAAAATTTACGAATTTCAATCTTCTATCTCTTCTTTCACTTATTTCTTACAATTTCTCTCTTTATTTTCCATATTTTCTTCACAATATCCTTAACACTTTCTACAGTTAGACCTTCTCAAAGATATTGTGAAGAAAAAATGGAAAATAAAGAGAGGAAAAGATAAGAAAGAAATGAAAGAAGAGAGAGAAAATTGAAATTTAGAAATTTTATGTGTCTATTTCTCTCTTATATGTCACTCCAAGACTAGACATTTGCATTGAAGATGCATCAAAAGTTTTTGTCTCCAATTTATTCCCATTTATGTCTACATTTTTATTTCTTTTTAGTTTACTTCATTTTTCCAAAAACAACTTTTATTGTGTGTATCTTTTATAGCATTTCGATTTAAGTTTAGAATAAGTAACTAAATCACATTCAAACCAATCCTCATGTGATAGACAACTTGAACTCATTGTCCACTTTATTACTTGCTACGACCTATACACTTGCAGTACCATACACACCTTTGAGCTCGTCATGGACGGACCCAGCCTTGTAAGGCTGTGTATGCACGCATACAAAAGAAACTCACGTGTCCCAACTCCCAAATATTATTGTCAAAGCATTTTTTTTCCGATTTATTGATAGAGTAAATGTTCTTTTTATATGTTGACATATACATTTTTCATAATGTCTATTAAATTTGATCAGGTGTTAAACGCCTGGCGCTGCGCCTGATCAGGACTCTGGTTTCTATCAAATTTAAAAGAATAATTCTAATTGAACAAAAGAAGGGACAAAAAATGTGACAAAATTGACAAGTGTCATAAGTGATTAGTGTTGATATAAAAGTTATGTAATGTATTGAAAAATATGATTGTGTCACTTGTCAATTTTGCTAGATTTTTTTATATGCTTTTGTTCAAATAGCACAACTCAATTTAAAAAAACTAAATACAATATATTTGATAACGTCTTCTTTTTTGATAAATAAATACAATTATTATCAAAAACATTTATCACATAAACAATATGTTTGATAACTTCTTCTTATAATTTGAGAAGTATTAAACAAGGTTTTGTTCACCCGTGAGAGTCTCATGGGTTTAACCCATGAGATGCGCATGTGGCTGGTGACGTGGAGGGATGATTGGGATTTTTTTTAAAAAAAGTCAAAATTTAAAAAGTTTAGATTGCCACAACCCAGGGTCCCCAACATTAGATCCGTTCTCTTCCAGCCCCTCTCCATCGCTCTCCACCCAATCCTCTCCGGCGACCGAAGAAGCAGCACTGCCTGATGAACGAAGGCTGACGGAGATGACTAGCCGCCATTCGAGACCCCAATTTCGTACCCCAAAAAAATTTCCCTCTCTCACAACCGCAACCCGATTCCGACAGCAAAACGGACGATAAGGAAGACCTTCGGCGAAACTGAATGGGTGGTTGGTTAGGACCTTCGGGACGCGAAAACATCTGCAGCAAGAATTAGAATACCCAAGGTAAGGTTCTCTTCCATTTTTTGCAGCTGCAGTGTACTCGATTTTTTGATTTTGTTTTCTTTTGTTTGTAGGTCATTTGGGCAAAGGATGAAGAAACCGAATAATATTATGGTATTGAAGGATGAAAAGGAATTGCCCGAAATAATCCACCAACTGTGCTTCTGGAATTTTTTGAGGCAGTAATGTTGAGATTCAAAATTGTATTTATTTTGGCTTAGCTGTGTAAATTTCATTTTGAGCTATGTATATCTACACACACATGAACTTCAATTGATAAATTGGTTTGAGTTATGGTTGTGAGTTTGGTGAAATTATCGGGTGCATGATTTTAGTTTTGGTGTTTGTATCTTGTGTTTATTAGTTAAGTAGAATTATATGAAATGGTGTCGTCTCCGGCTCCATTCGTCGGACCGCCTGCTGGTCGGCTGGAGAGAACTGGGTTGGAGAGGCATAGGGGAAGGCCGAACGAAATGGTGGGGTTTTGTGGGTGTTGGACGATGAGACGAGATGCCAGATTGGGGATTCAAAATTCTTATTTTTTGACTTTTTTTTTAATTGTACAAAACCCAGTCACCAGTCCACGTAAGCTGCCACCTAGGCATCTCATGGTGTAAACCCACGAGAGTCACACGGGTGAACAAAAAACAAAGTCGTACTAAAAAAAAAAAGAAAGAATTGTCGCCCTTCAGAAAAATGCGAAGTAGTGTTTAATAAACATTTTTTTTAAAGTACAATTATAAACCTATATCATAGCAAAACAAATGAACATAGATATTTATCCTACTAAAACACAGCGCTAAAAAAATCAACAATACAAGCCTACACATACTGGAAATATACACTACAATAAAATGTAGAAAATACCTCATATAGGGAAATCGAACTGGGACCTCTAGGTCCTGGTACCTCAACCCAACCCCTTATAACTAAATGCGCTAGGCCTCATTGGTAATGTTTAATAAACTTTAAGTAATTGAAAAAATGATGTATTTGGAAATTTAAGTATTATTAAAACATAATATATAGATATATGTGTGTGTGCGTGTAAAAAGAGAAGAAAGAATATAATTAGGGAAAAAGCAAAGAAAGAGGATTGTTGGGCGAGAAAGAGAGAGAGAGAGAGAGTTGGGTCAAAATTGATTTGAGAGAGCAGGACAAAATCCTCGTAAATTGTGTCGAATGACTTTCCTCTTCCCTTTACATTTTCTATAGAGACAGATACGTCTTTGATTTTTCATAGACAGATATGTCATTCCATGCGGCCGCACAGGGGGTCACGGTGTTGGCCATCCATCACGATGGGGCCGCATTGCCTGAAACCAGGCAGTGCGGCCTGTCCGTACCTATCGTCTCCAACGATATGTAGCGCGGCTTTAGCATCGTCCCTCGTTCAAACCTTGTGGCGCAGCTCTAGTCAGCTTTTCACTCACTCGACCGGTGCTCGCACACCGTACTCGGCAACCGACTCACACACGACAACAAGAAATGCACCGAACGTTAGCTAGGAACGCTAACCGTTCTATATACACTTGAGAACGATGTTAGAACAGTTGGTGGACTATACACTTTTGCCTCACACTTAAGGCCCCAAGGCTCCAAGGCTCTTCCACAAATGAGGCCTTCACCTATTTATAGCCTCAACTTCCTCAAACAGACGGCTGAGATCGTTTCGATCCAATGGCTTGGATCATTCCTCTAGAACTCTCCACACTATTCTACAACTATGTGCAACTATCCACACATGGCCGGCACGTTCTAGACCTGACTAGAACCACTTGGTCTGGCCTGCTGACTTCCAATGTTCCCCAGAACGTTCTGCCATGTCTTGGGCCGTTCCACCTCGTTCTAGAATGTTCCGCCATGTTTTGGTCTTCTGTCCTCCAAGAAAGTTCCACATCGTTCTGGGTCCTTCCGGCCAGCCCTGGTACCTTCTAGAATCCTGACCCGTAAACACGCGTCTCGCACGATTCTAGAGGCTTTCCGCAACACTCGTCTCCAGATCCTTCCGAAACGCACTCTGTCTAGCACGTCCTTGAGCCTTCCGGATCCTTCTGCGTCCTTCTGGGTTTTCCGTCCTCGTGACCGTCCCCCATGGTCCTGCTCGCACGTCCCTTGCGTGCTACACCGGTGCTCCCAGTCTTTGCTTAGCCATGTCCGCGTCCCTTTCGCCATGCCGTCCTGGCCATGCATGTGCGTCCCTTCTATTACGGGTCTTCTCTGTCGGTGCCCTCTTCTGTCATACCCGTGCGGCTCCCTCTCGGCCCTCTTGTTCACCCCTCGTGCGCCTCTGCCAAGCCCGCGTGTAGTCTTGCCCGACTTGTCACATGCGGGGCGTGACAGGCAGAACTAGCCAGGCAGTGCACCCGTACTGCCGTAACGGTGTGGCCGCACCGTGATGGGCAGCCGAGCCATGCGGCTATGATATGGCCGGTGTGGCTGCACCTTGCTCACTTGTGCAACCGCATGGGTCTTCCATGCGGCCGCATAAAGGATCTGTCTCTGAAAATTGGAGACAAATATGTTTTCGGAGACACAGATCCGTCTCTATAGAAGCGCTGCTCTTCCCTTCCCTTCCCTGCTCGTCTTCCCTTCACTCTGTACATTACCATCCATGGCTGCCAAAACTTATCTTTGAGACTTTTTTTTTTTTTTTTTAAAAAGAAAAAAATTGGGAAAGGCTACGTATGCACGTGCATACCCAGGCTTCTACATGGATCCATCCTTGGAGTTCGTAACAAAGATTCCTGTAATATTTTATGTTGAGATTTTTTGTGGAAGTTTATTAGTATAAATAGAAGTATGTAATTAGCTGAGATACACAACTTCATCATTTAAGTTTCATATGTTTTTTTCTTGTTCTCTATTGAGTAATAAAGCACTTCCTCTACTTTCTTGTTCGGTGTCCCAGTCTCTCTTTCTTCTTATTTTGTTACATTTTACTTGGGTGATACGCAAAAAGATTAATTTTCAATTCTTGAAATCCCACCACCCTCCATCCCAGCATGCAACAACCTATCTACTTACGCGATAGAAAAATTGTTCCATATTATCCACTCAAGGGATCCAAATGTCTCATTGATTTTCAACCGCAAAGAAGAATACACACTCTTGATTTTTAGTACTTCATTGTCGTCAATAACATTGATGAGGATATCCCAAAAGCTTTGAAGAAACTGTACCAAGGAGCCCTTTTTGTTGTTTTTGCCAAGCCTAAAGAATTTCCTTTTGCCTTTGACCCAACTGCAAGAGAATTGGATTAATTTGTTGATGAAGTTTTCAAATGTGACCATTTTGCCATGGATCGTGTGAGATGCTTTCAAGAAGATGAAAAGAGGACGATCGCAGAAGAAGTTTTTCCCCTTCAAGATGGATATAAGAACTTCCATAAAAATGAGATTTTCGAGATTGTTCTCAAGCAACCTGTCA
>CAVNYN010196568.1:1380-26374 GCA_963692815.1 Nyctanthes arbor-tristis
CCCCCCCCCCCCCCCCCCCCCCCCCCCCCCCCCCCCCCCCCCCCCCCCCCCCCCCCCCCCCCCCCCCCCCCCCCCCCCCCCCCCCCCCCCCCCCCCCCCCCCCCCCCCCCCCGTTTATGGTGAGATTAGATGATGGATATTGGATGAATGGTTAAATATTGGAAGTAATTTGTTTAGACACAGTGAACAAAAGCTATGACAAATGGAGATTCAAATTACCTTATTACCTCTCAAATAACTTTGAACCTCCTTAAATTTTGTAGCGGTAACAAGGTAATTTGAATCTCTTTCTGTCATAACTTTTGTTCACCTATATGTCCAAATAGTATGATTCTAGATATTATGATTTCAGTGGTGCGTATGGGAAAATTGAAAAAATCAGGTCATCCATTAAAGTAAGCTCACGAAGCATTGTTGATTCTTTTGATGTTCTAAGTCCTTCGTGTTTGACTTCACTTGAAACTCAAGTGGGTATGAACCATGATATGAATAACTTACTTTGTTGTATAACATTGGAGGGTTTTGTGCTGTGGTGTTGGTTGTGGCTACTGAAATTTTATGTAGAAATCAATACTCTTTCAATATGCATATTTCCCTTTGTAGATTATGATTATGAATCAACTTTATGTGTCATTGTCACGTAATGATGTCCCATTGGTCCCATTTCTGTTAAAGGTTTTGGGGAAAGATGTAAAATACAAATACGGATCTTAGAGTGTTAAGTCAAAGTTGGCTCCTGCTAAAAGAGCTGTTGCAGAAGTTGTGATCAGTGCACATAGTTAGTTTCTTGAGTTAAAACTACTCCTCCTAGCTGATATGCTTGAAAAGACAGTTGTATTTAAGATTAGTGATTCTTGCTGAGGCTGGAGCCCATAACATAATTGGGCTACAATTCGTCAATTCCCACCCCCACCCCCCCAGAAAAAAAAAACCTCCCTCCTCTCAAAACCCAAAAAAAGAGAAAAAAAAAACCTCCTTCCCTTCCCCATCTCTTCTCACGTTTCTTCACCTGTGTAAGCACGTCAGTGTATCCTAAAACCTTACCTTTGATTTTTGATCAACACAGACATCTGTAACTTGTTTTATAACTCCTAATCATAAGGGCTTCATACTTGTTTTATAACTTATGACTATAGCTGGCTTATGTTTCATGTACAGAGTATGCTTCCCAAGAAACAAGCCCCCTTTTTAGGCGTCTGGTAATTATCTTTTTGCTCAGTCTCTATACATGAGTAGATGTGCTCCTTGTTTCTCCCGTATTTGGTCATCTCTTTCTTTCTTAACACTGTCTTTATTCTACTTTTTCTTGGTTAGTTGATGTTCACTTGCATTAAACGATAGGAGAACTTGCTTGATTCTCCCTGCATGTAATACAAAATTAAGTGAACGTCAGCCTTGCCCAAAGTTGAGCATGGATTCATCTTAAACCATATTTTGGAGCAAGGCAAATAATTTAAGGCTGACATGGTTCTCCTCTCTTGGCAGGTTCATGTCACCCTGATGAGCGTAGCGTTTTACTAGGTTTGAAGAGGCGAAAGCACAAACCACGTCAGCAAGAAATCTATTCATGGTGAAGCCCAAATTCTTTGCTGCACCTGTCATTCCTTCTCCTCCAAAGAAGATGGAGATTTTTGAAACCCTATATCTGGGACGAAAACAAATAAAAACAGAATCTCCCTCGCTTTCTCAGTGCTTATCATGTGGTTTGTTGTTATAGTTTTTTTCTTTTTTTCAATAATCCTCACCCCCGGCGTCCCCCTTGTCAAATTGGATACATTTGTCCAATTGTACTATCAATTCGCCTCTGATTTTATTAGTTCCAGACAGTTAACTGATATAAATTCTGTTACTCCCACACATTCTATAATGTCCAATAGACAATATGTAACTCTCTCATTGTGCGTGTGTTGGGCTCATTCCCCTCTAATGTATCCAATGGGGTTGTCATAATGTCCAATGGACACTGTGCAATGGACTTTATAGAGAGACCATGGGTATTTACTCTAGTTTTCAATCAAGAACCCTATTAATCAAACAAATGACTCTCACCCAGGCTCGGATGAGTAGAATCATGAATCGATCACAATTCACAAGATAGGTAAGTTTGTTTGTATTGAGATTCAAGAATTTCATTCTTTCCTTCCTTTTTTTTTTTTGATACGAAGAATAGAATGTTGTTTCGTTTATATTTTCCTCATTCATTCTCATTTTATTCCTTCTCCTCTTCATATGCCCCAATCTTGTAGTTGGATTTAACGGTAACTCATGTTCCAAGTAGAATTCCCGGATTTGAATCACACACAACCCTCCTATATATCTTCATGTATATAAAAAAAAAAAAAAAAGGAAGAACAAGAAAAATTGTTTTCTTAATTTTTTAAACTTTGGTGTGACATTAGTTCAATAATAATAAATAAAAATGGTAATTCTACGGACTTCTGGGCCTTAACGCAAATGGGCTTAGGCTCTGAGATGTAGCTATATACACATCTCATTGGCTAGGGTTTCTGAGTACGCGCAGGCAGCATTTCTTTTGCCCTAAATCTCATACATTTCCAAACGCGACACTTTGCGGCCAAGATGGCGGACAGAGGCGCAGGAGAACGTGGTGGCTTTGGCCGTGGATTCGGAGGCCGTGGACGTGGTGGCGACAGGGGCGGCCGTGGCCGGGGCGGACGCAGGGGCCGACGTGACGCTGAAGAAAAGGCGTGGGTACCAGTGACCAAGCTTGGCCGTCTAGTGAAGGATGGAAGGATTAAAACACTCGAGCAAATCTATCTCCATTCTCTCCCAGTCAAAGAGTACCAAATTATTGATGAATTGATCGGTCCCAGTCTGAAGGATGAGGTGATGAAAATTATGCCGGTGCAGAAGCAGACCCGGGCAGGTCAGAGAACAAGGTTCAAGGCTTTCGTAGTCGTTGGCGACGGAAACGGGCACGTGGGACTTGGAGTCAAGTGCTCGAAGGAGGTGGCCACTGCCATTCGTGGCTCTATTATTTTGGCCAAGCTGTCGGTTATTCCGGTCAGGAGAGGATACTGGGGTAATAAGATTGGTAAGCCGCACACTGTCCCGTGTAAGGTCACTGGAAAGTGTGGTTCTGTTACGGTCCGGATGGTTCCTGCACCTCGTGGTGCTGGGATTGTTGCTGCTCGGGTTCCGAAGAAGGTGCTCCAGTTTGCTGGTATTGAGGATGTCTTCACTTCCTCCCGTGGATCCACCAAGACCCTTGGGAACTTCGTCAAGGTCTGATTTTTTCTCTACTTTTATCTCTCTCTACCACCTTTTGTAATCTTTTCGTGTGTAATTTTGGTTGGATTTTGGTGTGATCTCAAACTTCCATACCGTGATTTTATCTGGAATATTAGAGTCATTCAAGATATAGCATTTGCAACTTGAACAGCTGTTTTGAAGCATAATGGCCTGGAGGTCCTAATTCTGTCATCGTGGTTAGATTTTTTTGTCTTTGTGCAACTTTCTTTGATTTTGAAGTATGAAGGTTAATGTTGAAGTTCACTGCTTGCCCACCTAAATGTAAATGGATATATGTGTGCTTCTCTTTATGTGTTTTTGTTTCTCCTAATATCATATCGCCAATGTATCACGTGGAATTGGTCAGTTAGTATTTAAATTATGGAGCTCTTGGAATTAGTACGCTAAGTTCTGAAAATTCTGAGAGCTTACTGCTAATCTAGTGGAAGAATTCTTGTTTAGGAACTTTGGTTCTGGGGGCGGCACTAGTCCCCTACTTGGGTTTCGACTGTCGTTTCTCTGTAACATTCACTGGATTAAGTAATGCCTGCTTGGCTGATAATGCATTTTTGTGTTTGCAGGCAACTTTTGATTGTCTGTTGAAGACTTATGGGTTCCTCACTCCAGACTTTTGGAGGGAAACTCGCTTTGCCAAATCTCCATACCAAGAGTACACTGATCTTTTGGCAAAGCCAACTGCCAAGATTGTCCATGTGGAGGATGCGGATGCTGCGTAAGCTTTTCGGAGGAACTTTGATTATCAAATATCAGTTTAAATTTTCTTGAAGTCTACCGGTTTGTTTGGGAACTGTTTCTTCATCCTAATTGCTGATGATACTTGTTTAAGTTTGATTATTGTAGGAACTGTTCTTTTTGGGATATTGCCATTTGTTGCTTTTGTGGTAGGGAAATGTTTACCTTTTTTATCCATCTAGCTCCCCAGAAAACCAACAAGTTTCTCGTCTGTTAGGTCAAATCTGCGTTGCAGTTGGGTTGGTCCGATGACCTAAAATCATCGACCCTGGACAAATTGCTATGATCCAATTAATTTTACCCCTCGACTCGAAGGGGAAAGTTGACTTTGAGACATATCCCTCTTCCTAATTTTGGTTCCTTCAACTCCATTGTTCAGATCCGTTTCTTGAATGGTCTATTGTTACTAGTACTGATTCCCATAGCCATAACAGCTTGAACAAGGGCTATCTTTGTTTCTCCCGGCAGCTACAACAGATGGATTTGATTCTTATTTTATGTCAAACCTTGTTTGTGTTACTGCAAAAGTTGTTTACCCACCAAGCCAACCACAATAGCTACAGAAACACCACCCCCCCTGCCCCAAGTGCATAATAGACAAGCCTTTTTCTAGGGAACCAATAATTTTTACTTCCATCAATTTCTTGTATTTGTCGTGCGGCTTTTATAGATCTCTATACTTCATTTAAGTATGTGCGTCTACTGAGTAGGAACAAGCTGTTGGTATGTTGGGTTACAAATGCCCTTGATGTGCTAAAATGACTCAAATGCCCTTAATGTGTTAAAACCCATCATCGGCCTCCTTCCCCAATCAGATTTTCCTTGCTCTCGCGACAAAGCTGTGACAGCGATGTGAACGGGCTCAGGGCTCCAGGGAGTGAGGATAACAGTGGATGGTGAGAGGGGGCTCTGGCGAGTGAGTATGACAGTGGATGGCGACAAATTAGAAAGGTGTTTTGATTTTGGGGTTGGGCGAGTTGGGGAGGGGGGATAACACTCTGGTTGCCACTGGTGCAGCGGCCGATGGGATTTCAAAGACACACTCTTCCTTGGGTCTAGGCGGCCAATGGGATTTTCAGGTGACTAATGGTCTATCCAAAGAGGGGTGCCCGTCAGCTATGAAGGGCAGTGTCGATGTTGCAGGCTCTAAAAGAGAGGGCAGCGTGAAGTCGGTGCTGTTGGTTCTCCGACAACGGTGGGTAACTTGGGCAGTTGGGTGGCTAACGGTCGGCGGTGAAATGGGACGCTGGAAGATGATGGTGAGGGGGAGAAAATTGAGGAGGCGGGGCTGTAGAATTAGGAGTGGTGGATGTTGATCTAGGTGGTGCTTCGCTCATCTGATTCAAGTTTGACCCAGATGGAGTTATGGGATCAGTGGGGGGAAGTAGGTGCAACTGCACTGGGAGAAGAATTTGGAGATGGTGGTGATGAAGCCATATCCTAAGAAAAATGTATTCACCATCTGGAAAACGGGAGGAGGGGATAGATGAGGACATAAAAGTAAATTCAAAGTTTTGTGTCGTGAACCGGTGCCTGCTAGTGGTTGACTCCTATTGAGTAAGGTCAAGCTCTGTAAATGAAGTCTGATTTCTAATAGATAACAACATGCTACGTGGCTATTTTTTATTGACAGTCGCGCTCTATATACTGAGTTTGATCTAGTTTAGTAGAGCTCATTTTAGTTGAATGATTTTCAATCAATACATGTGATACTGCCTTCAGGTTCTTCATTTCCTTTTGACCTTTTAGGCCTTGAGGCCGGCAGGTGATCTATTAACGGGAATCAGGCTGTCGTAACGTGATATTGTTAGGTGAGGTGGTGAGGTGGCGATATGTGATTGGAGTCTTCTTAGCGGCATTGCATCATACCCTTTATTTCTGCCAAAGCGGGAAAAGAAGGGTGGAGGCACGGGTCGTGGAGGAATGTTGTAGTGGGGTTTGGTTGGAGAAGAAAGAGAATTTCTATTCTTTTTAATTTTTTGTGTTCCAAATGCTTTTGTGCTTATTCAGGTAAGCATATAAACAATAGCAGAGCCAAGAGCTATTATAAGACTGAGTCGGAAGAATGAGACGTATATTACGCACAGTTAAATTACATTTATATATAATTATTTTTTAACTTAGTAAGAAAGAAAAGTTTCCAATTTGGGTGGGGGGGGGGGTTGGGCCTGGCATGGCCCCCTTGGCTCCGCCAATGCATATAAAGGGAATTTTATAACACTTAATGGCATGATTTGACAAAAACCATCAAGAGGGATTGTAGTGTAAATTTAAAAAGGTTGGAGACCCATGACGTTAAAAAAAATAATGAAGATTCAATTGATACGAATTGCAAAAGTTGGGGACTGTGGAATTTACCGAAATGGAATCAGAACTCATTATTCTTAACTACTATTTTTCTATAGAGCCATTGGGGCTCCGTAATTCCTATCTTTTTTTTTAATTTTTTATAGGAAATACTGGAGTCTGGTTATGGAGAGTTCACATCTCACAGAGAGACAACTGCCACATAACTACATGTGATTGAGGGTTAGGAGAATCCTCCTTAAAAAATCACAAAATACCGTTATCATCACTCCAAGTATGGAAACTTTATCAACAAAAATGGCGTTGGCTCAATATAAAAAATTGGTTCATGACTACAGATTAATTGTCAGAAATCGAACCCATCATTTAGATCAAAGTTGATGCATGCTGCATAGAGTGTCTTCAAAGCAATGTCAAAAGAAGGCCTTTTGACAAATGGCCAAAAAAAAGGGCACAATGTTAATGTGTACTGTTAGTGTAATTAACCAATCACTATAATTCTCTCTTTATTTTTTTCTAAGAATTTAATAGTAAGTTTGTGCATTTGCTGTTTTGCACCATTAATATTATTGTATTGAAAATAATTTTTTGTATGATATGTTGATATTTTTCACCATATTGTTGATATGATTGCATTGAAATTGCTCTTATATTCAACTAACTTATCAGCTACACCATCCGTCTTAATTATATAGTCTATCTTATTACTTCAAATAGATTAAGAATTGCATTAGAAATATATATTTTACAATTTGTGTTCTTAATTTACCTTTATTTAATAAGTAGAACTTAAAATTATTAGTTTTAATTAAGTATTAAATAAGAGTAAATTAGTAAAATAATATAATTTTAAAGTTTTTTATAAAAAAAGAAGATTATATAAATTGTATAACCGGGGCAGAAGGAGCAGATGATTTGACTTGAGTAAGGAGCAAGACACACTCAAGTTGGAAATAAATTAGAGAGAAAAAAATAGAAATAAATTAGAGAGAGACAATTGTCACTTTCGACGGGCATTCTATGAGGAAAGGCCAGGCTCATGATGGCCTCTTAAAGATCATCTTTTACCATAAAAAAAATAGGGCTACTTTTGCCTGGGAAGATGAGCAAAGCCCCCATATGGCAAGTCCTGAGCCAAGTTTTTGCAATTTTTCAAGAAACTGTCCCCTTTCACCTTAAAATCTGTGACCCACATTCACTTGTGCTAACTTCCATTCCAATAATTCTATTTGAACATAAAAAGCAAACAAAAAATTTGACAATAATTTGAAGAGGGGGCGGGGGGGGGGGGGAAGATATGTGACCTACATGATTATTACCATTAATATTTATTTGGAATGAATGTGATCACTTTTTATTTGTTTGAAAATAAATTTCTACTATATGTTAGTCTTCTATATATAATTTTTATACGACTTTTTATTTAAATAGCATAACTTTTTTAATTCAGATCCAATGCTAATATAGTGTGGTCCATCTCTATAGAGTACCATTCCCTTAATTTGGAAAAAAGCAAAAAAGGTGATTACAGCCTTACCCAATAATAATAAAGAAAAAAAAAATCAAAAATTGAAAAAGAAGAAATGAAAGCAAGCATATGTAAGTTATAAGTGAAGTTGAAAAATGTCCATTTTCAATCATAGTAGTTAACATTTTTCCTTTCAACTCAAGTTTATACTTTTTAAGAAAAATTTGAAACTAAGTCCTCACATTTCTTACTTCGCCCCTCCCAGCCGCAACCCTTAGTTTGCAATAGGCAACATTGGGTAGCAATCTAAACACTGCCGCCTCCGCTCCGTTAGCGCTATGAATATTGAATTCATAGTGCCATAATTTTTGCGATGTAAGATCACAGGGTCACCAAGTATAGTGCCTGTATTGTAAAATTAGGATATTTTTTGGGGCGTGATTGGTGACAAAGTACAAGTAGGGATAGGTAAAATTTTTCATTCAAATGAAATGAAAGGCATACAATTTAAAATACACATATTAAAGCAAAAGTTTTCCAAAACTAAAAAATTTCAAATGCATAGCAGTGTGGACAATTTTCTATTTTTAGCTTCAACATTTCTTTACAGGGTTAATTTCACAAATCGTCCCCAACCTTTGAGTTTAGTCTCAATTTCGTTCCCAACCTTTGTTTTGACACCCTACGGCCCATAACCTTTGAAAAATACACACAAATCTTCCTTATTTCTACTGTTTGGCAAAAATTTTAACAAAATGGCTATTATACTCCCCTTAAAAATTTTAAATTTCTTTTTTAAAATGTTTAAAAATAATAAAAAATTAAAAAACCTACCTACCCCACCCTGCCAGTAAAATAGAGGGATCCACCCCCATCTGTGCTGCCGAAAATGTCTGCGAAATTGCTGCCATTTTCGACAGCATTTAGTTTAGGAATTTCGCTGCCATTTCCGGCCACATATGTGCTTCCAGAATGGCAGCACAGATGGGGGGTGAATCCTCCCCATTTCGCTGCCATTTCTGAAAATGACAGCGAAATGGGGAGGATTTTCAGCAGCGAAATGGGGGAGATTCAACCCCCCATTTGTACTGCCAAAAAAACAACAGCGATGCTGCCTTTTTTAGTAGCACAAATACTGTCGGAAATAGTAGCAATCTGATGCCATTTACGGCAGCATTTAGCTTAGAAATGGGGGGTAAATCCCCTCATTTCGTTGCCGTTTTATGGGAGGATTCATCCCCCATCTATGCTGCCAGAAAATGGCAGCAACAGCATAAATGCTGTCGGAAATAGTAGCGATCTGTTGCTGTTTCTAGCAGTATTTAGCTCAGAAATAGGAGGTGAATCCCCCCATTTTGCTCGGTAGAAATGGGGGGATTCACCTCCCATTCCTGAGCTAAATGCTGCTGGAACGCTGCCATTTTCGACAGCACTAATAGGGGGTGAATCCTCCCCACTTTGCTACCATTGCCGACAGCAAAGTGGGGAGGATTCATCTCCCCTTTTTGGTCTCTGGAATGGACCATTCCGACGGTTAGCAGCCGACATTGCGCCTGAATGGGTGGGGAGACGTGGGGTGGGGTGGTTTTTCAGTTTTTTATTATTTTTAAACCTTTTAAAAAATTTTAAAATCTTTAAGGGGGTATAATCGCCATTTTATTAAAATTGTTGCCAAACAGTAGAATAAAAGACGATTTGTGTGTATTTTTCAAAGGTTGAGGGCTGTAGGTGTCAAAACAAAGGTTGAGGACGAAAATGAGACTAAACTCAAAGGTTGGAGGAAGATTTGTGAAATTAACTCTTATTTATATCACTTGAAGCAAACTGAGGTATAGATACTAATAATAATGCTAAGTTTCCAACTTTGGATAACTTAATCCATATGCAAGTCCTACTACTAATCACGCATTGTCAAGTTTCATTTACTCACTTCGTCTCCTAAAAACAGGCTCAGTTTCTATTTTTGTTTGTCCCAAATTATAAGCTATTTATATAAACGAGGGTGAAGTCAATAATTTCTTTTTCAAATATACTCTTAGTACATTTAATGAGTATATTGACTAAATACAGTGTGATTCAATATTGAATAAGGACATATTAGAGAAATAATTGTAAATTTTATATTTTTAACCACATTAATTCACATTTCTTAATTTACGTGAAAAATTAATATGGACCTATTTTTATAGGATGGAGGGAGTATAATTTTTGTTCCTATAATTAATTAATTCCACACAAGCAACAAAATTGAAGATGACATTAAAGGGCAAAAAAGAAAAAAAAAATTATTATCTTTCCACTACATCATCGTTCTTTTTGCATGCACGTTCCTTAATTTTGTATTGATCATTTCACATCTTTCAATTTTCAAGGTAACATATAGAACATGTGCAAATTATTCATTTCCAAAACTATTGAACCGAAGCCCGGTATCTGTATTGCTATTTGTCTAATATGACGATGAATATCACTAAAAGGTTATCATAAGAGATTTTGTACAGTTTAAAAGAAAGGATTAAAGGTGACTAACATGAAACTAATCCAAACACTTGGGTGGGGGGGGGACCTCTGGTGTTTTTACCCAAAGTTTAAATATAATAGAATCCCATGGCAAATAGAATGTGGGTCTGTTTTCTTTCTCCCATGTTTTAATTTATTTATTTATCTGTTTTGGCATATAAATATGTATCTTAATATTATCGTTTAGTGCTGAGCTAGATTGAGCTCTCAGGTTTCTGCAGCGAGAGGCTTCTGGGTTTTTTGTTCTCTTGTGTAGAGAACGTTGGACCACAGTCCTTGCATGCAAGCTTCAATTCTTTTTAATTGCTTTTTCGGTGTTTAATTTCTTCCGGTGAGTCTGTTTCTTCCCTTCTTTCTTTGTTTTGCCATTTTGTATCTTCGTGCATTTTCTTGTATTTGATTTGTGTTAATTTCGGTACCCGTATTTAATTGTCTTCAAGGGTTTTCGCTTTCTGGTGACTGATCCTTTCTCTAATTTGATGGGTTCTTCTTTTTCTTGGTTTGATTATATTGATTGTGCATTTGATGCAATGGTTTGGGGGTAAGGAGTTCAGTTTATCGGTTTAGATTAAAGGGTTTTGGGGATTGATTTTCTGAACGAGTTAAAAGTTAAGTGGGTGTGGCGGCAGAGGTGGAAGTGTTGAATGGCAACGCAGACAATGGGATCTCACGGGGGCGGTGGTAGCAGTTTTGGGGGAAACCCGACCCAAACGCGAAATCAAAATCAGGACCCGAAATCAAACCCGTTGGATAGGCAGGGATCCTTGTATAGCCTCACTTTTGATGAAGTGCAGAACCAATTGGGCGATTTGGGGAAACCATTGAGTAGCATGAATCTTGACGAGCTACTCAAGGCTGTTTGGAGCGCTGAGGCTAATAATCAAGCTCCGGGTAGTGTTGCTTACAAGTCTGCTGGACAGTGTCCCACCCAGTCTACATCTCGCTCCTCTTTGAATCGACAGTCAAGCCTTACGCTGTCCAGAGATCTGAGCAAGAAAACTGTTGATGAGGTTTGGCAGGATATTCAACAGGGGCAGAAAAGGAACAGTCTTGACCGAAAAACCACTCTCGGAGAGATGACGTTGGAGGACTTCTTGGTCAAGGCAGGGATTGTTGCTGAGTCATCTCCAGGGGAGAAAAGTTCAGGCTTGGTTTTGGGGGTTACTGATCCAATGTTTCTATCGCAGCAAACTCAGTGGTTGCCATATCAGTTCCCATCAATTAACCCGCAGCAGCAACAGAATATGATGTCGGTTTTTGTGCCTGGACAGTCAACTCAACAGCCTATTCCCATGGGTGGAAATCCAATGATCGATGCAGTTTATCCTGAAACCCAAGTATCAATGTCTACATCTCCGTTGATGGGCACTTTATCTGACACACAGGCACCCGGGAGAAAGAGAGTTGCTCCTGATGACATGGCTGAAAGGAGCGTTGAGAGGAGGCATCTAGAGAATGATTAAGAACAGAGAATCTGCTGCACGATCAAGAGCAAGGAAGCAGGTGATCTTTAATAAGCCAATTGTGGACTGTGGATAGTATTTATTTGCTTTAGTTCTTCAATCTTCACCCTGATATTGTTTTGTTGATTGGCAGGCTTACACTCATGAGCTGGAGAACAAGGTTTCACGTCTGGAAGCGGAGAATGAAAGGCTTAAGAGACAAAAGGTAAGGCTTTGCTAAAATTGTTCTGTACCGTTTTGTCAGCTTGCATTTTGGCCATTCATTAGCATATATCATTCTATGCGATGCCTGCACTGTATTTATTTGCTGTTGGTATTTTTCGGGTGTATTATGAATTCGATACTTTCAAAAACATTTTAATATGGCAAACATTATCCAATGTTCTTCCAAAAGTCCACGGCGTTGCAACCCCACTGAAATAAGCATGACTATTGCATGCCAAATGTCTTAAATTTCCTTGAGATGCACTTTAATTAGCCATCATTTGCCAGCAATGTAGTTTGTTAAACCTCATGTTAAATGAGAAACACTTTGCCTAAAATTTATATTCTTATGTTTAATTTAGACGATCTGTGGTACAATAAGGAATCACATTAACAGGCAATCCTTTTGTTGCCACTTGTTATAAGAAACTCTACTTGCAATCTGGTTTGAGATTTTAATTGACCTTTCCTTTGTGTTCTTGCCTCCCCTAAGAGCCGCTCTACTAGACTTTCTAAATCTAAGATACTCTCTATTTTAAAGAGTCTAGGCTTAAATATCTCCTCCAATAGGCTCTCTGATTTAGTATTTCAATTTAGAGAGTGGGTTTGACTCTCCAAATTTAGAGTGCCAAACTCACTCTCTATAATTTAATGCTACAACTTTCAAGATTCCAATTCTTGATTTATACAAACTATCTTTAATTCTATTGGCCATTGAAATTTTAAAACACTACTAGCAATTAAAAGTTAAGATAAAACAATAAATTTGTCTTGGAAAAAGTAAAATAGAGAGGGAAAAAATCGAGAGTTTGTTGGATTGTCTTTTAAAAAAAAAAAATATTCACTATGTATACTTAAAGATGCTCTCTATTTAGTAGAATATACTCCTTAAATATAGAGAGGCTATTGGAGTTGCTCTAATTTACTAATAAGCAAGCATTCTTTACCCGGATAGGAAGATAAGTGCGGGTTTTGTATATATATTTCAGAGAGAAGGTATTACAATAGAGTAACTAACTTGGGGAATAATTTTCCAAGCATTTTGTCCCTGGGAAATGATATAATCCCAGATCCATAAATGGTGACACATGCGTGGTGTCATCTGGGCACGCCACATCAGTCCCATTGCCCACATTGGCCCGCTCCAACTGGTGTGGTGGGCCTAGATGCATACCATGCATGGGATTATATCATTTCCCTTTTATCCCCTTCCAAATTTAAGTTTAAACCAGAACAGAGGAAAATATATTGGTATCCTAACTTTTTTCCCCCCGATTCGTATTAATTAATTCCCCACTTTTCACATCTAATGTCTAAAGCCGCGAATGACAAGATTATTCTCGCTAATTCAAACCCCCGCAAATGACAAGATTATTCTCGCTAATTCAAACCCCTTCACCAAATCCACACACACAAAAAAAAAAAAGGAAAAAAGTGAAAAAAAGGGAAATGAAAAAACGGATATCCATGTTTTAAACGGATTGCGAAGGTATAACGTATACGTCAGCAGTTTAAACACTTTCGTAGTTGTTGATTCATCAATACACCGTGAATTTGATGTATTATGATGACATAGTGGATGTGAAACCGTATGGTCCAATAAACTAAAAATTGTAGTGCTGTTGCTGAATGGCTTTGCATAAAAGATTTTACAGCTTGAATTCACGAGACCTTAATTCGAGGTTTCCGGCCATAGGGGAATTGATGGTTTGAATGGGAATGTTAAGAAAGAGGCATAAGGAACTTTATGAGATAGTTTGTGCGATCCAATATCTCAAGTATGCACACATGTTTTAAGAACAGAAAGAGGAAATGAGAAGCACTTGGAATATTGTACAGGTATTATCAGTTGTCCTGGAGTTGTGCCGTATTCCATCCGAAGAAACGTCTCTTTGAGAAAATAATTTTGAGCTCCATAGTTACATAAGGACCGAGGCATTAAGCATTTACGATAACTCGATAAGCTGCTTTTATTTCTCTTAGATTGTTACTCCTTTTCACTAACAAGCATGATATTCACAAATGCTTCAATCTCATGCAATGTAGTACTGTATAAAATATAATTAGCGTTCTACAACTCTTAAAAAGAGTTTACTTTCACATTATACCAATGTAAGATGAGAACCATCTAAAACTTTTATACTTCTGGATAGCTAACTTGATGTTTGGAAAATTAATAAATAATTCATGTGACTAATTATCCTAAAGAGGAAAATTAGAGAACTCTTTCTGGTGTTAGTAGGGTTTACAGCTAAGGTGTTAGCAAAGGCATGGTTTCTAGTGTTAAGATAGCATGCTCAGCTTCTTCGGGATTGTGAAAACTGTGCTTCACTTGAAAGCTCAGTGTGGGATGTGCATTTGGCAGTTGAAAAATGTGATATGCAGAATTTGTTTAAACTAGCCTTTTGGTCCTTGAATATCATAATTTACTTGCTATTGAACTGCCCTGCATTTATGACTTCATGCTTTGCAGACTACTGACAGATGTTCTTCAAAACAAAGATGTAAATATGCTATTATGAATTATTCTAGAATAACAAAGATAACTATACAAGTCAAAGAATCTGTTAACTAGATAACCATGATTTAAAGAAAATATCTCAAAAGTCAAATACACAAATTACTTAGACATCAAGAAGTTATGTTGGAGTTCCAATAAAATTCCTTAGTTTCCTCATTCTTACGCTGCTATACCATGCTTCTGAAATCTCATGGTGATCCTTCTTTAACCTCAACAACTCACTATTCTTCTTCGCTGGTTGTGCCGCAAAAATTAATTACAGCTGAAACCTCCTTTCCTGTGCATCCTACATTTTCACCATGAATTTCTTTCCTACTCATTGCAAAGTAGCCTCTAAACCTCAAGGAAATCATGAGTCTTTGAAGCTTTTTTATAACTATGGTCTAAAATGCTCTATGGTTGGCGTTTAAAGCCTTCAGAGACCCAATTGAAATAGGTAAGGAAAAGGCGAGTGAGCCTCTTTGGCTGCTTTCTGGAGGAAATTGCCCTGGTGGTGGTGCTTCTTGGCTCGCAGCAGAGCTTTACTTTAAAGTGAAGCATTCTTGTGCATGATTTTGACATGTAGCATTATCAAGCTCCAGCTAATACGAAACTGACAGTGTGTTGGTTCCGAGGTTCTTAACTTTGCTTTCTAAGTTGTTCCACTTAAATTCTCCCTTTGTATAACCAGTTTAGCACGTCATGCATGTTTGCCTTGTAAGATTATTTTAGTTTACAAGTCCATCCGCAAATATTAAAAATTACCCTACCCTACATTGTTGTCATCAACCATTCAATTGCAGGAGGCCGTTTTGTACACGTGGTGTATTTTATGTACTTAATTTGTATCTTTATTCATCTTTGGAGATGTACTTGCAGGAACTGGAGAAGGTGTTTCCTAGCGTACCACCTCCAGAGCAGAAATATCAGCTCCGTCGAACGAGCTCAGCCCCAATCTGAATACCGTGTAGATCCATCGTCCTTTATGTCCATTTTCTGTTCATTTAGTCGGTGCTGGTTGCTTTCATCTCGCTTTGGAGGATACTCCTCCCAGTCCAGACCCGGAAATATGGTTGTCCGGATGGCTGTTTGCTGTAAACCTGTAACATCCATTGACTACCGTACCCCTCCCCTGTTGAGCCTTTTTCTATAATGTACATTATGTAGCTTCGACTTGGTATTAATGAAACTAATTTTGGTATTATAAACATTTGACATCAAGTTTTACATCAAGTTTTGGGACTAATAATTTTGATTTTCTGGTCTATTTTGTCCTCACATGAATTCAAATAATATTGGATTTTTGAGCATTTTAGCAATGATCGGAATAACCGTTTATGAGCAACAGAAGTTCTAAAATCCCAAATTGTGCAGGACTCCTCACACCTTCCACACTTGCGTCTGTCTCAACAATTACTATTGATGGATAAGATAAATGGGAACCCGACCTATTGATCAACAACTTTGGGACATTTAACCGAAGGCCTGTAATATACTGGAAGCAGTTGAAGCAAAAAAAAAAAAAAAAAAAAAGAGGACGCTTGATGCGTAAGTCTCTGTATGAGTATAATAATAGCAAAACACTACACTACAAAATACTTCCATCAGTCCGATGATAATATATTCTCTGCTCTCAGAGACAGTTGAAGAAAATAACCAACGAATACCCTATGCTTGGTAACGGATAATGCCTCGGCAAAACAATGGATCAAATTACATGAATGCAAAAATATTAGCATTCTTGCCATGAGTTCTCTAAGAGGAGTGCATTCTCTGAAGGTACTACCGGGATCTTTTAGCGGAAAAGCCTTGGAACTGATCTCTTTGGAATCTTGCCTTCAAGTTTCAGTCTTCTATATGCTTCCCTCATGTGGCATGGCCTGATTGGTCCGCTGTCCTTTCTCTCAGCCATCACTATTCTGGCTGCACGTTTGAGGAGCATCAGCACAGTTCATAGTTGTATATCTTGATTATCATATCTTTGACTCCCTCCGTCCCAATTATATAGTCTATGATACCTTTTTGGCGGTGTCCCAACCATAACAGTCCTCTTTCCTTATTAAGAAGTCTAAAATTGTATTATTTTACTAATTTACCGTCATTTAATAGTTAGTTAAAATTATCAATTTTAAATTTTACTCCTTAAATAAAGGTAAATTAGGAACACGGATTGCAAAATATATATTTCCAATACAATTCTTAATCCATGTGAACTAGAAAAGTGGGCTATATAATTGGGACGGAGGGAGTATTTTAGAGGTCCGGGTGTAACTAGTAAAGAGTAGTGCAAGAACACTTTTTTCACATAAAATAAGAAAAACCAAATATTGGATCAGCATACCAGTTTCAACAAGTTCCCCAACAAACATTTTTGCTATCCCTGATACCACAATGGTCATAGGTATAGAAATTTTTTGACTCCCAGTTATGCTTGTCAATAACTGCAATTAGGAATTACAAAAGGACATCACATAAAATGCCATGGGTAAAAATGCCAGACTGAAAATTTTCTTACTAGCAAAGATGGATGAACAAATATGCCTACCCTTTTCATGTTTGATTTCTGAAATCCAGATCTTCGAAACGATTCATACCTGCTCATTTGTTCCTCCGTAAACTGGGACAAAATACTCCTGTTGAAGAAAATGAGTTCAGATAAAAAGTCTACAAAAAAGAACTAAAATTTTTAAAGCAAACTAAAGAAGTGAAATCCAATTTTGTATATTTATGAAGTAAGACCTATGAACCTTCAGATGTGTTATCCACCTGATTAATGTGAACACAGATACATCATAAACATATAGATCGACTTCTTTATGAAAGTTTCACTTCTCTGTTCTATCCTCCTTATATTCTATTTACAATTGAAACATATGATGAAGCATCACTCATCATCTATTTATAATCAAATCAGACCTAGAAATATACATGATATAAAGATAGCACGAGATCATTTTGATGCCAAAAATGTGTAAGCAACATAATAATCAACCCAAGAAGCACCACGAAAATGAGATGATAATTTTATTTTTTATTTTTTCCATGCATGCAATTGAATCAGTTAACTTACTGCATCATGGCCATTTTATCAGGATCACCGCTGGAAGGTAGCTTGCTAAGTTCAACATCCATGTTCTCTTCCTCTTCTTCCTCATCTTCTTCTTTGGACTTGCCAATAGGGCCAGCAGCCCCTGTGGGGATTGAAGGACCTGCAGAAGTTGAAGGGTCTATAGGACGAAGATTGTTATTGTTCTCATCATCTCCATTAACATCAACATTGAGAGCAGCTGAAGTCTGTGCTTCACTCTCATCGGGGCCAGTAGGGGATTCAGGAGGCGATTCATCTTGCTCCTCAAATGCAATTTCAAAAGGATCCTTGGATTTCTTCATAGGGGATCTATCAACCACAACATCATTCTTAGGAATTTGTCCAAATGATGAGGTAACAAAGCACATCTTTTGTATAAGATAGTCATGGGGTTCAAGCAAAAAAGCAGTGATGACATAAAATTTCAATTGTATTCTTCTAGTATGAGATTCATTTGCTCCCTACCCTATAATAGTACTAATGCCACTTTTACATTTGGAGAGGCTTTGCTTTCTCACAGGAAAAGAGATCATATTCTAATTTAAATGTTTCTCAGGTACTGCAAGTTCTTTGAAATAGCAGCAATCCTTGGCCATACAACACCACATAAAAAGTCGGGTAGTGGTGAAAGCTAATTCATAAACTGCAGTCCAATCCGAAATGAATCATTTGCAAGATTTCTTGAAGCAAAATGACAAGACAAGCTGCTTGAGAAATCGGATATTCACGAGGCTGGTTGGCATATAAAGGCAAGCCTTTGTCTGACAAGTTAAAATGTTATGCAACTAGCAGTGGCGGAGCTAGACCTTTTTAAACGGGTATGCACAATAAAAATTTAAGAAACATGTGTGTGCAACACATTTTACTTACAAAGTATCTAGCAAGCAATAGGTAGAAAAGAAAGTAACATCCCGACGCTACACTTCCCCATTTCCACTGTTAATAGCAAAAACATATTTACAAAACTGTAGGACCTTTTTACAAATGTACCCTACGCAGTTTCATAATTTCATGACGTTGTAAAATTACATAGTTATCAATAGCGTTAAAAACATCTTTCTCAATAGACACAATCAAAGTCTCATTCAACCATTGAATGATAGTGGTAAAGAGATTCAGTTAATTAAAAAAAAATAAACGAAAGGAAAGAAGATATAGAGGCAAAGACAGAGTGGGCTTAGGGGTGGAAAGATAAGATAGAAATTTGCACAATTAAGAGGTTCAGTGATTTAGTCCATGTTTTGATAATATGATCGTGGCAGGCCTATGATTTCTAAGGCCTGAGACGATCTCAAAAAATAGGCCGGGAGATAGAGACAACTAATTACCTTTTATCACGAAACAAAACATATAGAGTGAAAGACACATACTAAACATTAAAGTTAAAAATAAAAAAATTAAAATAAAAAAAATTAAAAATTCTAAAAGATTACTTATTATCATCAAAATGCATTACAATATCCCAAAAAGTCACATAAACACCGCACGTCTTGTAGTTTTAGAGGCAATAACACTATTCAAAGGTCTCCTGCCTATATTTGTATTAGGGCTATCTCCTTCTTTTTCTTTTTCCTTTTCTCATATCCAGATTCATATGGAGGCACGGCATATAACTATTTCTAATTCAATTGTTCTACAAGTACCAATAAAAATAATTAAGCAAAACCAAAGATGACTATAACTATAGGTAACAATACATGAAGTCCATAAGTTCATATCACTCAATTATTCTCAAAGTGCAAATGGATTCAAGCAAATAAATCCCAATTTTTTTTTCTTTTAATCATAAAAAATGAAAAAAAAACCCATATATAATTCTAGAAAGCATCCTCTGTTCAATAAGCTGCACTTCTGTGCTATAATGGTTGGATTGAAGTGGTGAAAATAGTTCAAAAATTCCAGCAATGTAAAAATTCCAACAAACGAAAAAATTCGTAATAATTCAGTACATAGGTTCTTGACGAAATATCATCTAATAATTCATAAGTTTGCAATGTAAAAATTCCAGCAATGTACACGTTCTGATACTTATCTTATTATTAAAAGATTGGATTCCTTTATGCCTAATTCCTAATTCATCATTTATGCCTAATTCCTCTTGAAAAATAGGCTAATTCATCGGAAGAATAAATAGACTAATTCAAAAATGCAGAAAACAAGTAAATGCGATCTCATAAACAATTTCCAAACGCCAGTTGGGAGTCAGGAACTTAGGAATTAGGGTTCGCTTACCTGAGGCTTTGGCTGCTGCGCTGCGCGAGTGACTGCCGACCGGCGACCAAACGGGAGACTCGACCGACAAGAGGCAGAGCTACCGGACGGCGACCGTTCACCGGTTCTCGTGCGACTGAGAGCCGTTCGAATTGGAAGGTTTTCGAGTCCTATTCTCAGTTCCTCAGACGTTTCAAGTGATCTGAATTTTTTTGTTTTGTTTTGTTTTGTTTTGTTTTTATCTTCTTCTTATTTTAGTTCTTGAACCCGTTAGTTTGTTTGGGATTGGGTAGGCCGATTTGTTTGGGACTGGGTACGCTGATTTTCGGGCCTAATCTTCGGCCCTTTTGTAATTTTTCTAAGCCCTTTTAATTAAAAAGAACCTTTTACTATATGAGATAATCTATAACAATTAAATGTAAGCATGTGCGGTGAAAGCCTCACTTGCTTCTTTGAAGGGGGTCGCCTTGTTAATGATTAATAATCTAAGTTTGAAGTTACCAATGGAACAAAACATAATAAATAACTAATATAGAAAAGTGGGAATGTGGGTAAAATATTCACATTCCCATTTTACTCTTAACTTTTTTTTTTTTTAAATATCCATTTTGTCGTATATTCTAATAATGATATAATAATTCCGTAAAGTTGTACGTTAGTTAATATTATATTAGTTATAATTTGTAAATATTTAATTCTATATATAATTTGTCTCTTACTATACATTTTTCATCATTAAATTAAATATTCATAATTTCTTACTTACATAAGTTTGCAACTTTGAATTTTTTTCTAAACAACTTAATAACTTTTTTGTGATGAGGAGAGTTGAAATGTGATATGTATAACCACCTCTTTTTGCTTAAAAAACAATTATAAAAATAAAATAAAATTTGTTTTAAAAAATCGAGGCTGTAGTTTTAAATATCAAATTCTTTTAATCTTTGCATGAATGATATATTTTCATATTTTTCTTGAATAATTTAAAAGACAACTATGTGAATATATTTAAAAAAAATTCTTTAGAATCCCTCCAACAAGTAAAATGGAATATTCTACCAACTTACAATAATCTTTTATAAATATCTTAAGGGTAATTTTCACTTTTTGTCCCGCGCCTTTTACGTTTAATACAATCTTATCCACATTCTAATTTATCACTCCCCCAACCTTAATGGAAGTATCTCCGTTCATCTCTCACAACGTTTTTCGTCCAGTTTTGCGTGTGTCACCCAAACGTTGATAACCCAGGTTAATCTTGGCATTTCAAAACAAATCCAACTCTAAAAATTGAATAAGCCTTCTTGAGGGGAAGATTCTTGGACGAACGCAAAAGATAAAGGGTTTCCTCTCCTTTATCTGAAAAACTCTCAACCGCGACGAAAGGAAGATTAATCCAATGACCATTCTCTATTGCCAAGATTGTTGGAACATCAAATCAAAAAAGCCCTAACGTGATGGCATATGAAATGCGAAGAGAGATTGGGAATGCACCAATGTATGATAAGTGACCACATCTCTGATCATTTTAGTTTGAAAAAGAAGTTTTTTTTCCTGAAGGGTTGGAAAAAGAAGTTTCATTCAATAGATAGTGTTGCATTTTGCCTTAATTTTTGTTGCAACTTTTTGATATTTAGAGTAGATAAAAAGTCTTCAATTGAAATGCTTCAATGACGGGACCTTGATAGATGATTTGAAGAGTGATTTCTATAGAAAGGGGAAGGTTGATTTTATCGACAACTTGTATTTAGACCTCTTCTCGACAATTGAGTTGGAAGGAGTAGCAGAAACCCTAAGTCTGTACCAATCACTAAGGTATCTCTATAAACTGCCGAATCTGCCACCTCCTGAAAAGCTTAAGTGGCTGAAGAATGACAATGACATAAGGATTATGGTGCAAGATTCATAGATTTGTAAGAAGATTGACATTTTCTTTGTTGATAACTCACACGGTGATACAGGCAGGATAGTGGGTGATGATAGGGCTATGTCACAGAAAAGCCAACTACTTGGGGAGTTTCAACCTCTATTGGAGTCAGACGATATTTTTCCTACCCAAATTGAAGCCAAAGATGCAATAAGAAGGGAGATTTTGTGCGATGATGATGCGTTTCAGAAAATTGTGAACTGGAGTGGTGCTGAAGTAAATTTTGCTAAAAGCAAACAAGTTGTTCTTGAAAATGAATCTTTCGATTAAATTGTACAAGTTGGTCTAATTCAGATATGAATAAAGATGCTTCAGCTGCAGAACAAGAGCTTAATCCTGATGTTGATAACTCTGAAGACAAATTATAAATATGAAAAAACGCCAGGGCCAGAGCTAACAATTCCTAATGATGGAGAACCAATGCAAATCACAGTTGATTGGTATGATGATAATCAATTAGAATATGAGGGTGGCGATGAATACCAATCCGACGAGCTCGAAAGTGTTCACAGTGATGAGGAGATTGGTCCAAGAAGAAGATGTGACCATCCCTACACTGCCTTCGACAATGATGAAGGTCGTTTCGAGAAAAGTATGATTTCCACCCATTTGCATGCATAAAATGCTTGGTAAATTATTTACAATTGAGTTCTCCCAAGTATTGGACATTAACACCTTGAGCCTTTCTTAATGCATGTCTTACATTTGATGGGAAAACTATTTTGAATATATGTTCAAACAGTATGCAGTAAAGCAAGCAAGAGCAATTCATATCGTCAAGGATGACAACGTGAGAGTAAGGGTAAAATGTGCATACTTGTGGAGATGAAGCACATTTGTTCCATGACTTTTTAAAACAACGAGACAAATACAACATTTTTTGCTAAGATGTGCGTAAAACTTTTTGAAACCAACCCAATATCACACTTGATGTCTTCCAAGCAATTGTGAGATAGCACTTTGGGCAGACTCCATCTAAGGCACAATTCTATAGAACTAAGAAAAGGTGTATAGAGATCATTAGAGGCAACAATAAGGCTCAATACTATTTAATTGCGTGGATTACATGAATGAGTTGAAGAGGATCAATGAAGGTACCACAATTGTGTTGCAAACTGAAATGGTTGGGGGGGACAAAGAGAATTTAGAAGAATATATATCTATCTCAGAGCGCTGAGATCAAGATTTATAAAAAGATGTTGGCATGTGGTTGGATTGGATGAGTGTTGCTTGAGAGGAGACGACGGGGAACATCTTTTCTTTATTGTGGGAATTGATGCAGAAAACACCATGTTTCCTAGAGTCTATATAGTTGTAGAGTCGGAGTGTAAGGACAGTTGGAATTGTTTACTTCAGAGTTTCATTGTAGACACTGGGATGCAAGATAGTAGCGGCTAAACCTTTATCACTGACAAATAGAAAAGGCTGGTTGATGCATTGAACACTTGGTGTCCAAGTGCCGAACATCGCTTCTACGTTCATAATTTTACACCAACTTCAGAGGTAATTATGTTGGTTTGAGATTGAAAATGATATTGTGGGCTGCAGAAAGGGCAATAACCATGGCTGATTGGCAAAGACAAATTGAAAAGACACGGATAGAAAACCTATCTATATATGAGTGGCTGCTGCAAACACCAACCTCACAATAGAGCAAGTCACACTTTGATGTTACAAACAAATGTGACATCCTACTCAACAACTTGTATGAGTCCTTCAATGCAGCAATACTTCAAAATAGGGACAAACCAATTATAACTATGTTGGATAAGATCAAAGAGTATCTCATGACACGGCTTGCAACAAAGAGGGAAGACATTAGAAAGTAGACGCAACCATTTGCTCCCAAAATCAGCAAGATTTTAGAGAAAACTAAGAATGAAACTAGAGAAAACTAAGAATGAAACAAGGTTTTGTAGAGCAAACCATGCCGGAGACCATAAGTTTGAAGTTAAAGATGAGGCAGCCCATAAACATGCAATAGATCTTACCGAGAAAGAGTGCACATGCTGTAGGATGCAACTATCTGGGTTGCCTTTCTGTCATGTTGTCAGTGCCATCTTTTGCCGAAGACTACGTGTGGAGGACTTTGTGGATAAATGTTACAGTAAGGAGGCTTAGTTACAACTTTACTTATTTGTGATTTCCACTATGCCAGGTTGCAAGCTCTCCCTTTCAGGAAGTAGCAGGTAAGGCCTAAAAGGTGAGAGAAGGGAGGTCGATGAACCACCACCATCTAGAAAGCATCGTGGCCGGTGTGGAATGCAAATGACGTGCAAGAAATGTCCAAAGTTGGTTACAACTAGTGTATTTGCAAAGACAACAACGGAGCGACATGATGATGGTGTCCATAGGAGTTGAAACTTATTAACAATAACCTATTTTTGTTCATTCCATTTTACTATCTTTTTGTTAATGCATTATCAATCGGGGAGACTCACAATGCACTAGAAAACTATTAGTTTAGAATGATGGTGATGATGTGCTCTTTTGTCTAGGTACTTGTTTTAGAATAAATGTTGATGCCTTGTGGTAGCATGATATGATGGTGCTCTTTTGATAACTGTTGTGACTATTAACGGCTTCACTTCGTATATTATTATTTTCCTTGATAACTATGGTATTGATGACTATTAAAGCTTTCAATGTAATTTGCTATTTTGCTCAATTTTTGAGATAGTAGCTTGGTTTGTAAACTGGTGTATAAAGCAATTGTCGTGTGTACTGTTCAGCTCTGTTGACGTGTATTTTTTATACACGTAATACTACAATTTTGTCCTCTCCAGGGGCCAGGGGCGGAGCTAGCCATTGATATCGGGGTGTGTCGAAAATGTAGATTAATACTAATTTGTATATTAATTTTTTTCAATCATTTATATGGTCAAAAAATATATTTTTGTCAAAATGGACTGTGCCAGGGAAAAGAATGGCCACCCCTTGCCTACGCCCCTGCTGGGAGCGCATGTGGCCCCCTCAAGGTTTTGTGAATTTCCCTTAGGAAATCGAGTCCCCAGGGAGTCGAACCCGCGACCTTAGCTTTGTAAGGTTCTTGATGTGGCCCCCTAGAGAGGACAAAATCGTGGTAGTACGTTTATAAAAAATACACATTTTTTTTATGTTGACGTGTATTTTTTATACAGGTAACCAGAGAATGCCCCAAGAACCTTACAAAGCTAAGGTCACAGGTTCGACTCCCTGGCGACGTGATTTCCTCTGGGAAATTCACAAAGCCTTGACAGGCCACATGCGCCCCCAAAGAGGATAAAATCGTGGTGTTACGAGATCGGAAGAGCACACGTCT
>CAVNYN010196579.1:0-17152 GCA_963692815.1 Nyctanthes arbor-tristis
AAAAAAAAATAACATCTAATGATATGCAACTAGATATTTTCGTACAATTTTAAAGTATACCAATCAAGATTTTTAAATATATCCAATCATTAAGAACATGAAAGGATAATTAAATGATTTAAAGCAAATATTCAAGTAAAAATGTAATAAAAACTTTCAGGGGCTAAATGATATTAGGAAGAAAGACTAGGGATGCTCACATTAATAAAAATATTGTGTATTTAGTAAAAGGAATTGTGTAAATATGACTAAACTTGGGCATTAAAAGAAGATATTCTTTTTATTATTACTAGATTTTTCACTAGTGCGTTGTACGGGCATAACAACATAAATTAAAAAAAATTAGGGCAGAAAAGAAAGACAAAGTCCTTATCATTTTTTCAGTATAAACTAAACTTGAAAGTTTTTTTTTCTGTTGAAGGAAAAAAATTTATTCTGATTGTATTTTTAATTAAAAATAAAATATTAAGTAACCCTACTTTAAAAAAAAATATATATATATATATATATAATATAGAATTAACAATCAATTTTCTGTTAAACTTTTGCAAAAAAAAATTATATAAGTATGATTAATTAATTTCCACAAAAACAATAGTGGGAATGTACAATTTATGTAACCATGCTTACAAAAAAAAAAGAAAAAAAAAACCAACGAAACCATAGTCCGTCAAATTTGGTTTTTCTTAGATTTAAAATATGTAAGACAGACTAATTCGATAATTGTTTTTCTTTTTTCTTAAAAGAATTAATTCGAGAATTATTGAAGCATGCTTTAAAAAATTTCAAATATTTATTATAATATTTCTATCAAGAGTAGTATATGTGTGTATGTGTGATGGTGGGAGAGAAGGAGAGAAATTCATAATTTTAATTCATTTGTAATAAAATAATCAATTGTTGGCAGATGGATGATAAAAAAATAAAGTAAAATAAAATTAATTGTCAAAAAGAAAAAAAAAAGGAAAACAATTTCTCCATGACGCAGGTGGTAGAACGGTAATCCAAACTAAAAATGCAATTCAAGCCCAAGCATAACACGAAACCCAATTAAAATCTGCTATTGGAATATATCTCTTTTCTTGATTTTTAATTTAGGTCAAGAAAAAAGATTAATTAAGAAAATATAAAAAAATAATTCAAATATTCTTAAAAATATTAATTTAGATAAAAAATTAAAGATACGTGAAGAGTTAAGAAAAAAAGTTTTCTGCCAAAAACCTAAAAGTAGAAATCATGAAAAGGGATTAAGGAAATAAAAAGAAAAATAATTCAAATGAACAATCAAAAATAAGAGAAGAGAAATATTAGGATATCTGGATTTTTACTATAAGATTGAAGCCTTAATTAGATGAATATTAGAAGATAAGGCAAAAGGAGAAATTAACAAAAATTAAAAAATGGAATGGATTAGTATAAATTTCAAAAAGGAAAAAGATAAAGAAGATACGGTAAAGAAGATAATTCAGGAAAAAAATAAAAATATATAATTTCACATATGACGTCATTGTAACATCATCAAAATTCTTATGAAGCCAGACTATTGGCGGGAAAAATCATACTAAACAAACTCCTCTTATTATTAATATATAGATTATTATTTTTATATCATTTATATAAACACTTTTCCTTTTTTATCTGTTCTAATTATATATACATAGTCTTATTTATAAATTAAAAAGTTTATTTTATATTACTTTACTAATATACAATATATTTAATTTAATAATTAGATATAACATTTTTTACTCGATTAGATATAACTATATTAGTTTATATATCACTCGTTAAATAATTATTATGTGTTACATAGTAAATAATTTTATTACATGATAATATAATCTATATATATTCTATTCTACATATAAAAGCAATTAAGTGGGTTCTCTTTTTTTCCCGCCCATTCCTCTTGCAGTAACAATTGTGGTACAAAGTTTTGTGGTGCGACTTAATTGTTATTTCCTTTATAATTAATTAATTAAGTTTTTAAGATTATTTTTGTATAGCGTTATCCCATATCCCTTCCATTTATACACTTTCCCTTTGTAGATGGATTGTATTTTCATTTGGAATCCTTCCTATCTCTTCCAAAAATCATGTTTATTTCCTTTCAAATTTCCACGAACTGTATTTTCATTGGGAATCCTTTCTATGTCCTCCGAAAATCTATATATTTATATATCTATATATATATATATATATCTATATAAAGGCAATTAAGTGGGTTCTCTTTTTTTTCCCACCCATTCCTCTTGCGGTAACAATTGCGGTACAAAGTTTTGTGGTGCCACTTAATTGTTATTTCCTTTTTAATTAATTAATTAAGTTTTGAAGATTATTTTTGTATAGCGTTATCCCATATGCCTTCCATCTATACACTTTCCCTTTGTAGATGAATTGTATTTTCATTTGGAATCCTTCTATCTCTTCCGAAAATCATGTTATTTTCATTGGGAATCCTTTCTATGTCCTCCGAAAATCATGTTTATTCCCTTTCAAATTTCCACACTCTTCCTTTTCCTTCGATTGTCTCCTTTCACAATAGGACTCTACTCTGTTTCCGAACCCTAGAATGAGAATTGTTTATGTCTTGGACTCTCGACCGAACAATACCTCATTGCGTCAATACGATGCACACCTCTGTGTAGTTTGAACATATTGAGAATTATATTTTCTTTTAACTTTTTCGTCTTAAATATATCCAGAAGAAATCTCATAGATGGAGATTTCATACACATCTGGATGATGCAGGTAGTTTGGAAAATGAAGGCTTTTTATTTTGTAACTCATTTTCTGCAGATTGTGGAGTTTATACATTATATTCATCCTATATTGACGGTTAAAGGATATTGATTGTTACATTTATGTCATTTTTTACCGCATCTGAAATTGGTCTATTTTAACTTAATACCAATTACCAGCTAAGCAACATTGATCAGCATGGGTGACTAGCCAATTAAATTGAGACCTGTATCTTTATATTTGCGTTGTAGTATCAACAATATTTCTATTTTCCTTTTACATTTAAAATATGTTTGAAATCATAACAATACATAGGTTTCTACTTTCCTTTTACATGTTTGAGATTTTTTAGACCGTTTAAAATTTGTAAAAAATTAAAATTTTAATATTTAGACATAATCAAATATATGAAATAAGTATAATTTTCCCGTTCTATCTCATATTTATAATGAATTTTTAGTTTATCTCGCCAAATGCTTCACATGATTACATGAGCTGAATATTCATAACTGCATGCATGTGTGTAATCCTTTTTTTTTCATGTTATATGGACCATATTTTGGCGTGTGAATTGGGCTTCTTTTGATGCTTGATGATATGCTTAGAGGTTATTATGTACTTCTCATTTTCATAGAGGGATTTGAGAAATTTATTAAGTTTTCTTTACTTCATTTATCTTAGGCTTGCATTGCAAATGCAATAAACACCATTCAAGATAATAAGCTAAGTGATGATGGGTCTTCAGTAATGCAAGGGCTGACTATTCGCTTGGACATTGTCTTATAAAGTCATTGGTCTGCGAGCTTGTGTAGAAAAAAAAAAAAGAAAACGGGAAGAAAAAAAGATGTCTTCAATTCCTTTTCAAAATACTCTATAAAATATCTTAATTTTTTTAATTTTAAATTTTTATAAGTTTCAATTTTGTTATATTTTTTAGTTATTTCTATTAAAATTAATCTTCTCGTACAGTGCACGGGTGCAACACTAGTAATAAATTATAGTAATAATAATTATAATAAAAATAAAATATTCAAGCGTCGATTTATTTATAAAAAGAAAGAAAAGAAAATATAAGAGGGGAATACAAAGGGATCACTTTGTTTCGTTTAATAACGAGGAAAAGGACAAAATGAATGGTGAATAGTGTTGAACCAAATTTGGGGCAACACCATTCACTTACTAAAATCCCCATTGCACCATTTTTTTTACACCGAAATAGAATTTCATACTAAAATGACATGTCGGTTCAAATTGGACCAAAATCACGTGTCCGATCTGGAAATTTTTATTTCAATAAAACATGTTTATTTTCAGTTGCTTTTTCTTCCATTGTTCTTTATTTAATTGATTATAAATAATAATAATAATAATAATAGTAAAATCATCTTAGCGGGGAAAAATTATTTTGACTTGTTAAAAAATTGATTTCTTTTTTTAGGGACGTTAAAAAATTGATTGAGTACCTTAGTTTTAGATCTTCCTTCTTGTTATTATTGTTATTGTTATTATTATTATTACTAGTATTCTCACCCGTGCACTCACGGGGAGACAGAGAAAATTAATAAAATTATAAAACCTTCATATACACAAAAATAAAATTAGACATAATAAATTAAATTAGAAAAAATATATTATATAAAATTTTCAAGCAACAATAAGTATGCTAATTTACTTCCAAAAAAAAAAATAAGTATGCTAATTAGAATTAGAATTTATAGCTAATACTCTTCAAAGTAAACAATAGTAGGATATTCTTATAAATATACATATATAAGAATGTAGTAATGTTAAGAACATTAATGTATAATATAGAATAATAAAAAAGTTGAAGTACGTGAAGATATATAGGAAAATAAACTGAAAATAAAAATTTACTACTCCCACCACATTATAAGCACACCAATTGAAAATAAATTATTAGTCTGTACACTACATAGATTTGACCAACTTAACCTAAACTAATAAAAAAATATTGCTACATTAATCTTTGGAAAAAACTTAACAGGCCACAGCAAATGTTGGGACTCTCAAAAATGGCTGCCAAAAGACAAACGTGCATTTTTTTTTGGGTCCCAAATTTTCTTTTGACTTGGCTCATCAATTTTTTCAATCGTGAAACAATTTAAACCAAAATAATTTCACATTATGATTTTTATAAGTTTTCTCAATGTCAAATAGGAATCAGTGTTTCTTCTTCTACAAAACGAAAGGGAAAAAAGTGCAAGAAAGAATTTTATTAATAAGAAAAAGCTAGGCAGTAACTGAAAGAACAAATGCCAAAAGATAAAAAAGCAACAAAGAGATACAGAAAAAGGAATAATGTATAATTTTTTTAAAAAAAAATTATTCATTCAATAGGTATAATAATTACATTACATTGCTTTGCTATGCATAACATGGCAACGAAAAACAATGTGTAATCTAAATTATGGTTGACTGGTGACATCTTCTCGTACATAATCCACATCATGGAGATAGCCTTCGATGCAGCTCTAATCAAAATTCGTAAGATGTATGACAAATATTAGTGTCGGACAATATATCGAATAATTACAAATCACCTTTCACTTGTTCACATACTATCTGCATTAAGCAAAAATATTAATATAACTTGTTAAAAAAAAAAGAGACATAAAAGTAAAAATAATCGCAGGGAAAAAGAAAAGAATGAAAAGGAGGATGAGGACCAAGAGGAAAAACAAAAAGAAAGAAGAGAAAGGAGGATGTACTGGGGAGAATACAAATCACCATCTCATCGATCATTTAGAAATGAAAACATAATAGTACCTGCCTCTAAGACCTCTTTAAATCATTCCTGCATTTCAAGCCAATAGAGTATCATAAAATAAAGCTACTTTAGCTTTCTAATATAGGCACACCAAATGAAAACCACATATACATAGATGACAAAATGGCACTAACCATAAAAAAATGTTCAGCCTAGTTAGAAATGGTTTGCTTCTCCCGATTCCAAAAGTTTGCAAAGGGAAATACCAATCGAGATATCAACTTATAACAATACTAATTAACAACACCAAATTTCTTTAGAGAAACGAAATACGTTTTGAATAAAAAATATACACTGACTTAATACACAAACTCCACCTCAAAGCATTAAGTGAAGGGAAAAAATAATCCATAAAAATAACTCACCAGCAAAAAAAAACTAAACTGATAAAATAAAATACAGCAGCAAAATAAACATTGAGTTAAGGAAATACTCAAATCCACCAATCAAGAAAATATTTCCACTGTCATAGATAAAAAACTAAAAGATAACCCAATTGGTCACAATTAGCATAAACATTACATAATACAAATAAGCATAAGAAAAAAATTGAAACCAAAAGAAGAAAAAAAACAATTAAAAGGGATAAAGAACAACAATAGATTATGTATTAAATCTCGCCCAGAATAAAGATGCACGGATGTTCCAATATGATTATAGGCATAAACAAATAACAAATAACCCAAGTGGTCTCGATTAGCATAAACATTACAACAGGCAAATGTGCATACGAAAAAAATTGAAACAAAATAAAACAATTAAAAGGGATAAAGAAAACAGTTTCCACACTAAGGATTACTTTAGGATCCCACTTATAAATCAGGAAAATTCTCAAAATTAGGGATTAGGGTTCATACCATAATTATGATTCTCAACCATAAAAATAAAAATTCGGATACTGAACTGATGAAATAGGGTAAAAGAATCCCAATCAAAAATGCTGCCAAAAAAGAGAATGAATAATGATATGATGGAAGACAGGTTAAGAAACATATTTATAGGAAAAACTAAGTAATTCATAGAAGGATGTGAGTAAGAAAAATATCAAATTCAAAGGGAAAAAGAATATTACCCGAATTAAAATTCTGAATGAAGTCAGGAAAATCACCCAAATTAGAGTCCACTAAATTATGGAAAGATGCAAATCAAACCCAAATGAGAGTTTACTGGAGTATGGAAAGGTTATCATCCAAATTATCTTGCGGTATTTGGCTAAAATAAAACACTAAACACATGGGAAAATAGACAGCCAGAAACCATTCTCTTATTATATATTTATAGATTTTAGGGAAGTTAAAAAATTGATTGAGTACCTTAATTTTTGATCTTCCTTCCTTCTTCTTGTTGTTGTTGTTGTTGTTGTTATTATTATTATTATTTCTTCCTTATTATTGTTGTTATTATTATTATAGTAAAAACAAAACCATCAACATTAGTATTCTTTCCATAAATGATGTTCAAATTGTAATCAAGTGGATAGGACGCTTGCGCTCCGAGCCGAAGGTCTCGGGTTCAAATCACACATATTATTCCCCCAATTTCCCAACCCTCCCCTCCCCTCCCCTCCCCTATCCTATATTCCCCTTGTTAAAGAAAAAAATATATGACAATACACTTAGCGTCAAATTATTAGTGAAGTTAAAGGTAAGAACATATGAACTGTTTGATTTAACTAATCATATGATGCCATGTGTACTTGGTGTTTGACATCCATGGTGCTACTTAGCATTAGTCATTACTAGACCCGGCGTTAACTTCATGTCATAATCTTAAATATTAAAAATTGAGATTTTTCATGCAAATTTGACTTGTCACATATACATTATGCAATAAAATATGTTATAAACGAAATTTCAAAAGCAAACTTCATTTCAAAATATAAGTTGTTCCTCCCCAGAAAAAAAAATTTAAGATGCTCTAACAATTTCAACATTCTGATTAATTGATTTTCAAATGCAACTTTTCAAATTTGAACTTCAATTCTACAAGCATCATCCTTATATATCATGAACTAAAGAAATTACAAATGAAACATTATGATGCCTCTTTAGACGTTTTGAACATTGTATGTCACATCCCCAATTTTATCACCATCTTATCTCGAAATATTGGTAGCAAAAGCGTTTATATATATATATATATATATATAACTTAATTCAAAATCGAAGGCGAGACTTTACAAATACAATTAAAAGTGTTGAGAAGCTTTCCCTACGCACTCTGATAATTAAGTGTATTGTGGGCTACCCACAACGAAACCTCGGTCACGTACCGAAATCTTGATCACATACATGTATCTTCTCCACCTTTAGGACGATTTGGCCATAAAGCTCTAAATTCAATACCTACATGATTGAAAAAGAGGAGGTGAGTACAAAGTTCTCATGAATAACACGTATTGGCCCAACCAAAACAATATAAGAAAGATCAACATATGACAAAGATACAAAGTTTGGCACATCACTAGTTTAGCCTCTACCCGTAAGGTATACGATTCAAACGTACAAAATGACCAAGACCACATAGTAAGGTTATAGTACCACAAAGCAATATAAATACAACTCAAAACGAGTAGACAACGCCACTAGCGATATCCAAGAGCAAGCAACAATGATTTATCCAAATCAATGGTACACCATCAATCATCAAATGCCAATTACAATTAAAGAAATGCACGGGTTCTAAAAGAGAGAGAGCCGAAAGAGAGAGCCAGGAGGTAAAAAATGATAGAGCTAAAGACATGCATTAATCACCTTTTGATTTTCCAAAGATGGTTGAATATTCAAATGCCAAAAAGTGCCTTTTAAAATCTTGCAATTTCCCAATCAAAGCTATTTTCAAGTTAGAATCTATTTATATATGGTAAGGAGCCTTTTTCAGGTATAAAACTAAATATTCGAAGGGTTTTTAGGAGATCGGAAGAGCCGATCTATGATATTTTTGGACGAAATTTTGACACTCTGGAATAGGAAAGGGACAAGTAGAGGGTGAGAGAAACTTGGAGAGCTTGGGGAACTTGAATGAATTTCTCTATCCCTTGATTCCTATTTATAATAGTTAGATTTTAGTTGTTTTTAATAAGTCGTCGAGTTCCGCCAATTAAATTGCGACGTGTGGCGCGACGTTGCACCGTACACTTCGGGGGTGACGTGGCTAAATAAGATTCACACCTTTATTGATCGAGACATCCTTATACTTTGTATTATCTTTCAATTAAGTCACCTTACTTTAGTTTATATCACTTTAGAACCACATTTTATTGTAGTTGCCAATTGAGTGACAACTTTGAGATCTTTCAATGTAACTCAAGCAATTATCGCCAAATACAACAACCACGTAGTATAATTAATGGTTAAATTCTTGCGAGATGTTATACTGTGATTATATAATACTACGCAGTAACATAACAACTTGCAGTAGTTAATAACGATTTAATATATCTAGCAAAGTGTAAGAAGAATGTTGATGAAAGCATGACTAGTTTCTTTGCCATTACCCAATTATCATTTATTGTACAAAGTATGCCAATGATTACTTGTGATGTAAATTGGTAACCTTTTTTGAATTGGGGAGATTATGCTCGAACTGCTAGAGTTTAGGAGTTATCCTAGAATGCTTCCCCATCTTCAGTAGTACTTCCATATTCTGCAAGATATGTCATAAAAGAAAGGTACAAAAGATGTTATGCTTGCAAATAGGGCAACTTAATTTCTTCAATGGCTTGAATTGGTACATATAAATCCAAAAATCATATCATATTCATTGGAGCAACACTTATGAGACTACTTCTAAGCTACATAACAAATCAATAAATCACATGTGTGAATTTAAATCTTGCTGATACTTCATAAGGGGACCTTTCATTTGGATTGGCTTGCACCACAAACCCATGCACTGGCACCTGAAAATCTGGGTAACTCCAGCAGCAGTAGCCATTTCAGCAGAAGCACAGTCAGAAGCAAAAATTTTATTTTTCTCACGTAGCATGATGATAAGCCACAAAAACCAAATTACCAAGAAATTAGTTAATACCAAAAATGAAAATTCAATCACTTCATAACAGTAGTATTAAATAATTCCACATCTTCAATCACCTCAAATTTGAGATCAAACAACTAGAAAATGAATATTTTCTACACAAGGTAAGTGCAAAAAATAGGTGAAAATTCAATTTGAAACCATACGCAAAAAATAGGTGAAAATTCAATTTGAAACCATACAAAAACCAGAAATATACTTTAGAAATTTTATGGACATAATTTATTTGTGTATAGTGTAAACATCCAAAGTCTAAGATATATGGTGCAAGGAACATGCAAGAGACTTATGATCAAAATTAGGATTCTTCTCTCGAGCCCGAAACAACATAAAAAATTAGATACATATTGAGCATCCTAAAAGAATACAAGAGTAGAACTGATTGCTCAATGGACCAACCTTTATTTCGAGTCTATTGTTATGTATATTGTTCAATATTTGATAGAATCTATTATATCTAAAAGCCTACGAAGAGCTTGTAACATAAGAATATCATATAACTGATGATATCTGCATAATAAACATTATTAGCTATTGTTGTCTGTTTCCTCCAGTATTTGCAAAATAATATTCATGTTATTTAGCTTGCAAAAGTCAATTTGGTGAATAAATCTTTTCTATGTTATAACTAACTTTTAAACCTAAGACTATATATATATATATATATATATATATCAAGAGTAGTCTAAACAATTCTTCCCGTCCAAATTGCTGACGTCATTGCTGATGTCATATTTTATTTTTTATTATTTTATTCTTTTATATTTTAAATGGTTAATTTGCATAATTTAACTTTGACATTTCATTATATTGTGCAATTTAATTCTAACTATTCAAACTTGACAATTTCAACCTCAAATCTCTCATTAACTTAAAATCTATATCTATATATTATATTATATTAATCTAAGTGCTTGTTTGATCCTTTTTTAATATATCTCTTTATAAGTCACCTACTACTGATTTGACAACTACTCATTTATAACCACAAATTTCAAATTTTCATTAAATCTACACCACTCATTTCACCAACTTATAATTTCTCTTTATAAGTCACTTTCAAAAAGAGAATCAAACATCCTCTAAATCAAGTGTAGTTTCTACTTTGTTTTTCACCTTTGACTGGTGCTGCAAGTTAACTGATGACGTCATATTTTGCCTATTTTCCCGTGTTTTTCTTCCCATTCTCCAAAGAAACTGATAAAAAAATTGATTTTTTTCCATGAGTTTTATGTTTTTCATGAAAAAAGAATGCAATTAAACACACTATAAGTTTGCGAAAAATGCGTATAATGAGAAAGGTTAGGGGGCTTATATATAAACACTTGGCAAGTTTAAACTTACACTATAACTTTAGAAGGCTATTGTGAACTTGGTTTGCCTCATTGATCTTTACTTGATGTCAATAATTTTTTTAAGGGGAGATTTTTGTATCATTCTCATTGGAAATATGCAAAGCTTATCGGGGTTTATTTTTTTATTTTTTTCTTAAAAAATTTTAATGTTTTAGCATAATAAGTCGGAAATTGGAAATTTAAGAAGTTTTCTGCCTTTAAATTTGTTTGTCAAAAAATCGATCTCTAATAAATTTGTTACAAGTATATACTTCTTTCATATCAAGTTCTCTTTTTTATAAGTTTGAGTTTTAAAATCATGTAAGATGGAAATTTCTGAAATTTGAAAGATATTTAGAATGCAAAGAGTTAATTCATAGTTCATATATGAGGTTTGACTAATACGACATTAAATATGGGGTGCTATGTTTAATAAATAAGGATCTATACCCATGCCATGTAAGTTGATTGGCCCATTGAATGTAGGAAAAGAATTTCATTAATGAGTTTTATTGGTCCAATTGTTTCCCTTGATATACATTCATCTTTTATATTTTCAACTAATATCCAAATGTTTACCATTCATTTTTCAAATTCCTATTGTTATATATTTTTACATTATTCATCTTTTATATTTTCAACTAATGTGTAAATGTTTCCCATTCATTTTTCAAATTTCTACTATTATATTTTTTAACATTGTTCTTCCCGTGTATCGCACAAGTACTCTACTAGTGTAATGCTATGGAAAAATGAGCAAGTGACTTGATAATGTGATGGCAAGCCCATTTATCAGAAATAGAAGATGACTTAAATTAGCATCATTATCAAATCATTGTGTGATCTTCATATTTAATTAGCTACTTCACCAACTCATTGATCCAGTTAGGACTTAGGATAAATAGAAACTTGAACATTGAGTAAAAGGATTCAACTAAAACGTATCTCACTTTGCTTCTTTAGAATGCATTTTTTTTCTAAAAGAAGAATTTTATTTCAATGGGAGAGAAACCATGACAGCTGAGAAAAGAGGGAGAGTTCAACGCTTCTCCAACTACACAACAACACAAAAGAAAAAAAAAAGAAAAAAGAAAAAACTAGTAAATTTACAATAAAAAAGGCCAAGCACAAGCCAAAAACAAGGCAGGAAATCAGCACAAAAGGTAGAGCAGCAGGCAGCACCAAAAGGAAGAATAGCAGTAGTCAAAACAAACTGCAGATAAGAAACAACAGCCAGTACCAAAAAAAAAGAGAGAAAATACAGCAGCCAAGGCAAGAGGGGCACCCCATAGCCAACCAGTATAGGTGCCCTTATGGCATTAAATGTCTTATATGACTGTATATATACACATTATATGTCTATATATATCTAGGTAACTTACATACATACAATCACACAAGACATTAGTTACCTTAAAGACTACCATTTGGTGCTAGAAAATTCTTGCACATTATTATAATCAAAATTGGATTTTTTGATATTTTTATGACTGTCTTTCCTTTTCTTCTTCTCAAGTAAGCAAATACTTGAGAAGGTATATTGACAAACCAATTTTTTATTTCTAAGAAAACTTAAGTTTTTTTTTTTAAAGGAGCCCAAAAAATGAGGTGACATGTCAAGGTGGACAGCCGACCCCACACCAACTAGACAATGAAATTTCTCCCCATTGTTACTAGGCCCCACATAAAAAAATTAAAATTTGTAACATTACCAATTACAGAATCACATTTGACATAATAATACCAATTACAGAATCATATTTTTTACCACACATGAGGAGCATTGTTTTGTTTTCTAATATGTCATGTAAATAAGTACACAAATAGTGTACTTCTATTTAAAATTGATATTTGAGCTACTAGAACTCTTTTATTCACAGTCACATTGAACTCCTTTGACATAATAATACCAATTACAGAATCACATTTTTCACTATACATGAGGAGCATTGTTTTGTTTTCATGAGGAGCATTATTCACAGTCACGTTCAATTCTTTTGACATAATAATACCAATTATAGAATCACATTTTTCATCACACGTTAGGAGCATTCACTACTATAGAATTGCACAAAAAAATTGGAAATACGCGTCGGTTTTTGGAAGAAGGGACGCATAAACAAAACACGGTGGCAAAATTAAAATTAATCCTCAACAATAGGCATCGGTCCTTTACTAAGAACCGACGCCACTAACGCATTTGAATTATGGGCGTTGGTTGCCATATGGCAACCGACGCCCATTATGTACATAGGCGTCGGTCTCTTACATAGACCGACACCCAAAATTAACAAAGGCATAAAGGGACCGACGCCCATTTTCTTTTAAAATACTCACAGAAACCCATTTGAAACATTCTGCACATACTCGTTTTGAACTCCCTTCTACGCAAATCTTCTTTCAACCAAATTTCACGCACAAAAAAACCATTTGAGATCGGAGTTACTCGAGTTCGTTTCAGTGTTGAATCACATTGCGAAAATTATTTCTCCCCATATCGACCCCAAATTCCCTAGATCTCCACCCATGGAACTTTTTTGGCGAGCAGCGGCTGCGGTACGACGTAGTGGCTGGCGGGCTGCCTTCTTGGTAATGTCACTCGATTTTTCATCTTCTTTATATTTTTGGGTATTATGATTCATGGCTCCACTCATTTCTTGGTAGTTTAAGGAGAAAATCGTTCGGAGGCGGCAGACGGCGTGTGAGTGCACGTGTTCAGCCTTTTTTTCTCCAGATTTTCAATCTAGTTTCAAAGGTATACAAATTTAGTTTGGATTTAATTTGGATTTAGAATTTTGGATTTAGTTTGGATTTAAGATTTTGGATTTAGTTTGGATTTAGGATTTTGGATTAAGCTAGAAATTATGTTATTAAGGGTGTTTGTGAAATTTGGTTGAGATGTGTATATATGTATACATTGTTATCTATGATTATTTGTTAATTTGTTAAACTTGTGGAATTTTTTGCTATATATTGTAATGAGAAAATTAGTTTTATTCTGTGAAAGATATATTTATTTTGGATGTAGAAATTATAAATTTTAAGGTATTTGTTAAAATTAATAAAGATGGGTATATATGTGTATACATTAATTGTTAAATATATTTTTAGTTATATTTGGTTTTTTTTTTGTTAATTTGTTAAATTATGATTTTTTGTTAAATATATTTTTTGTTATATGTGATTTTTTTGTTAATTTGTTAAATTATAATTTTTTGTTGAATATATTTTTGTTATATGTGATTTTTTTGTTAATTTGTTAAATTATGATTTTTTGTTAAATATATTTTTATCTTATATATTGTTATATATGTATATATATTTTTGCTATATATATATACACTTTGTTATGGGTACATATGATATATATATTTATTTATTTATACATTGTGTTGGGCATATATGATTTAGGTAGATATTTATGAAATTTGAAATTGGAGGCTTATGGAAAGATATTTATACATCGATTAATATTATTGCTATGAGAATAAATATATAATTAACAAGTATTATTGGCCGAATAAATTAAGAAAATCAAATAACATATCAGTGTATTCAATAAGTGAGAAAAAATAACCCACTAAATAGAAGTAATTCATTATTGAATATCTTTATATAGGTCGATTGTGAGATATATATAGATTGGAGTTGGATGTATAGGATACGTACCACACTATAATATTTGAGAAAGGGTTAACGAGTTTATAAAATTTGCAGAGAATAATAGAAAGAAGAAACGGGAAGAACTAATTGTATGTCCCTGCCGCGATTGTAAGAATCTGCAAAAATATCGTAGTTATATGGAAGTGAAGCACCATTTGATTAGACGTGGTTTTAACGAAGGTTATACGCGGTGGTTTTGGCATGGTGAGGATTTACTTCCTACGGCTAGCACTAGTGTTAATGAGGATGTTCAGGGGGAAAATACGGTAAATAAGAGTGATGAAATTAATCTGGTAAGAGAAGATAATAATGATGTCCAGAACGACCGGATTGATAAAATGATGCGTGATATAGAAGATGATTTCACTGAGACTCCGCACATTTTTTACGGCTTGTTCCTCGATTCTGAAAAGCCATTGTCTCCTGGATGTAATACGTTTACAAAGTTGTCTGCCTTGTTTAAATTGTATAATTTGAAAGCAAAGAATGGGTGGAGTGACAGGAGTTTCACAAGGTTGTTGGAACTTCTAAAAGACATGCTTCCCGATGATAATGAGCTTCCTAAATCGACCTACGGGGTAAAGAAATTGTTGTGCCCGTTGAGTATGGAGATAGAGCGGATACACACATGTCCAAATGATTGTGTCTTGTACCGGCAGGAGTACGAGGACTTGCATATGTACCCAAACTGTGGGGCGTCGTGGTATAAGAGAAAGGACAATTACGATAAACGTATTGACAATAAAGGACCTCTGGCAAAGGTGTTATGGTACCTGCTAGTAATACCTAAATTTAAACGTTTGTTTGCGAATGCAAATGATGCAAAGAAAATGCGATAGCATGCTGATGGGAGGAAAGAAGATGGAAAACTCAGACACCCAGCCGATTCTCCGTAGTGGAGGAATATAAACAGGATATTTCCTGAATTCGGTAGCGAAGATAAGAATCTTAGGCTTGGACTATGTACAGAGGGAATGAATCCGTATGGTAATATGAGTAGTCGACATAACACTTGGCCGGTTCTTTTAGTGTTTTACAATTTTCCTCCTTAGTTGTGTATGAAGCGGAAGTACATAATGTTGTCGTTATTGATTTCGGGGCCTAAACAGCCAGGAAATGATATAGATGTGTACCTCGCGCCACTCATTGATGATTTGAAGTAGATCGTGGAATGAAGGCGTGTCGGTGTTCGATTCACATTGCCAATCACATTTCACACTACGTGTAATGATTTTTTGTACCATAAACGACTTTCCAGCATACGGTAACTTGTCAGGTTATACTACCAAATGAGCTGAGGCATGGCCCATCTATGAAGATGCGACGATTGATCTTTGGTTGACTAACTGCAAGAAAAATGTGTTCATGAGTCATCGGATCTTTCTTCCGTCTGACCACCCGTACCGGAAGAAGAAAAAAGCTTTCAATGGGAGAACCGAGACTCGAGTGCCCGTTTGCCGTTAACAGGAAAAGAGGTTTATGAGATGGTTAAAAATGTTAATATTGTGTATGGTAAAACTTCGAAGCCTCCGCAGAAGAGTATATGGAAAAAGCGATCTATATTTTGGGATCTACCATACTGGCAACACTTGCAAGTTAGACACTGTTTCGATGTAATGCACGTGGAGAAAAATGTGTGCAATAGTCTCATCAGAACGTTATTGAATATTCTTGGAAAGACGAAAGACGGTATCAAAGTTAGAAAAGACATGGTAGAAATGGGGATACGGGAGCAGTTGGCACCGCAGGAGTCTGGAAAGCGTACATTTTTGCCCCATGCATGCTATACTTTGTCTAAATAAGAAAAAACTAGCTTTTGTGAGTGTTTAAATGCTGTTAAGGTTCCATCTAGCTATTCGTCAAATATCAGGAGACTTGTAAGTATGAAAAATTTGAAATTGGTTGGAATGAAGTCTCATGATTGTCGTGTCTTAATGCAATAGCTCTTGCCGGTTGCAATACGAGGTATATTGCCAAAATATGTTAGACATGTCATAATTAAGCTCTGTTTCTTCTTCAGCACAATTTGTTGCAAGTTCGTTGATCCTGCGACATTGGATGCTTTGCAGGCTGATGTTGTTAGACACTATGCCATTTGAAATGTATTTTCCGCCATCGTTTTTCAACATTATGGTGCACTTAATCGTTCACTTGGTTAGAGAAATTAAGATATGCGGTCCGGTGTTCTTGAGGTATATGTATCCATTTGAGAGATACATGAGTATATTAAAAGGATACGTGAGAAGCCGATCTCGATTAGAAAGGAGTATAATTGAATGTCATGCTGCTGAGGAGGCTATTGAATTTTGTACAAATTACCTAGATGGTGTTGAAGCAGTCAGTATTCCTAAATCTCGACACAAAGTGGGACTTGGAGGTAAAGGTACGATTGGGTTCAGATCAATTGTGCCCAGGGTTGAAATGCAAGATAAAGCACACCTCCTTGTCTTGCAGCACCTTACTGTAGTTCACCCATATTTAGATGAGCATACTTTGATGTTAAGACGTCAAAATCCTTCGAAAGGTGAGATGTGGCTGACTAATGAACATAATCGCACATTTATAACATGGTTCAGAGATAGAGTGC